>JAQIUT010000385.1:0-48766 GCA_028654355.1 Colletotrichum sp. SAR 10_99 | reverse complement strand
CCCCCCCCCCCCCCCCCCCCCCCCCCCCCCCCCCCCCCCCCCCCCCCCCCCCCCCCCCCCCCCCCCCCCCCCCCAGCTCCCAATCTTGCTTGGACGCCATAGTGCAAACAATCATGCCATGCGCAGATGCGCGGACTCTGGAAGAGCCGGAAGAGTCGGAGAGGGAACAAGAGAGGGAACAAAGAAGGGAGGATCGTAATGCGACTTTTTAGCCGATTATATGCTGCTTTCAAGGCCGGCCGTCCAAATGATTGCCTGCCACAGCCATGCCCGGGAACCGGGCAAAGCTGACGGTCGAGAAAGCGGCAGTATGTCCGAGCCATGAGCCCGCTTCCAGACATTGCGATGGAGCGCATTTCTCGGGAAAAGAATGCGACTTGAGGTTTCTGGACGTCGGTCGTGATGTTTGATGTGCGACGTCGGTGCAGGTGTGAAATGTAGGTAGGTTCGCCCAAGAAAAAGGGACAGAAGGGAAGATCTGGGTTCTAGGTTGACTGACCTAAAGCAATGGCCCTGAAGTGCAGCAGCACCTGTGGGCTGGTGACGGGAGAGGCGCTGACGAACCTTTGTCAGCACCTCCCCTGAAGGGTGCTGTAGGTGTGCACCCACTCTCCCGGCTAGATACCGCCTGACACAGGACCGAATTCTTTTGCTACCCAGACACATTTGGTGTGATCTGTCCACCCGCGGGTGAATCAAAACTTGCTTCGAGAGGAGCTGTCTTGCATGCATCCAGAAGGTCGTCCGTTGAAGATGGACAAGATGGTGTTCAGGGATTGGCGGCGTACATTGATGGTGCCGCATCTTATCCTCATCCCGGATCCCCTTTGCCCCGCCCCTCCATTGCAGCGAGCTGAAAGGACGTTTGCGCGTCGGGCAATTAGACCTGCGAAATCCAACGAGAGAAGCCCCCGTGTTCCACAAATGCATCAGTGATCTGAGTCCCGGCCTGCGGTGGCGATGCGTGAGGACAGCCTGACTGTTACTCGTGGCATCCGAGACGATCTCGGTCGATTGATCTACCTAAATAAGAAAATCAGTGAAACGAGCCTACGGATGCGCTCTTTTCTCGGTCTCTATCGGGTTGGATCGTGGGGGTTTTTGTCGTTCGGCTGCAACATGACCGGCTGGCTCCGTGATGCCGCATCAAATTTGACTGCGGGATTGCGCAGCGGATGCGTGCGAGCACGCTGTGAAGACATGAAGAGGCGCGGGGCTTCAGAATGGCAGGTAGCTCAATTAGGGGGCTTTCGGACGCATCGTCTTTGGACGCAGCCAAAACCACTGCGTCCGAAGAACCACAGAAGTAGGCAGTTCTGACGTAATTAGGTGCGTCCGAAGCTATGCTTGAAGAACCAGAGAGGTGCGCAGCCCAGACCCAGGCACACATGACGTAATTAGCTGCGTCCCAAGAACAAGAGGCGCTTTAAAGCACATCCCACACGCCTTGGTGCAAAGAGCGTTTCCTGTCATGCAAGCGGAATCTTCAAGAACCAAACAGTCCTACCTAGGTATGTTTTGGATTTCTGCATTAGATGGGCCCGGGTTATGGATGAAGTGCCTGGCACTTGTTCAGTCACCGCGACTCGGCCAATCGTTTCTTACATCTCGGTCCTAATTATGGGGCTTGTGCGAAATTTCGCACAGGAATGCCGCGCCTAGCCAATCAGATAAACAGCCAGAGGCAGAGTGGGGCCCATGCGTTAGCAGGCAGGTGAGCTGTGAGTGAAAGTCGGGAGCCCGCTCCAAGCCCAAGCCCCGACGGGACGGGCCGTCCCGTCGGGGCTGCCTTGGTGATGGCTGGCAACGTGCATGGTGGGGTGGTAGTACGGGAGTACATTCCCTTCAGGGCCCTTCAGGGGAGGTGATGCCGAAAAATCGTCAGCACCTCCCCCAAAGCACAAGCCAGCCTCTGCCCTGGCCACCAACGATTTTCACCTTCAAGCCATCATCGCGCCGGCAAACGAACAGAGGTTAGGTGGACTGACGCAAGCTTCCCTCGCACCAGAGTCATCTGCATGCATATTGTCTGCATGCATGTATCGACGTTGAGCTGCAAAGAGATGGGCACATTGATGCAAGGGCCTTGTCAACGCGGACGTGCGCCTGGCGATTGAAGACCCGGATTCATTCAATTCCTTGGAGAGGGCGCCTGCTCAATGCATCGCGAGGCAACAGCGCCTCAAGCTTGGTGGCCCAGGTCATGGTATACCGGGCTGCGCAACATCCTGTCTTGCATGCTGACGGAGGTGATGGTTTATGGGGAAGGGAGAGTTGATGCGCCCTCCATATATCGCGCTGTTCACATTTTCAGCAAGAGCACTCCCGCCTCGGCAGACACGTAATCGACAAGGTAGCTGAGGAATGACACAGCTCCGCGCCTTCTTTCCTTGGAAAGAACGCACCCGAGCTCCTTCACGTTCCCTGGCTCTTCGGACGCAGCGAATTTGGGTGCGTTCGAAGGAGATGCGTCCGAAGGAGATGCATCCAAGCCAATTCTCACCGTTGAGCCAAGCAGAGGCGGCTGAAAGCAAGCAAAGCCTTCGAGGACTGACGGATGAAGGTCTCAAATCCATCGCGCATCTGACGTCGACTCTATATGCGGACTCCTCACTTCGCGACGGACTTCCGCCCAGTGGTTTTCAAAAAGATCAACCCAATTTCGAGAACGAAGTGGACATTCAGAGGCAGAAAGTCAGCCCTCTGGGCATGTCGTCGGAAGAGATGCTCCGGCCTTCCATAGGAGTCTACTGGACGTCGGCGTAGTAGTCAGTTGGTTGAATTTGCAACAGGGCCATCTTTAATGCCTTTGCTTAACCATTGCATTTCGGACTGTCTCCTTGCAGCCTCGAAAGCTTTCGTAAATGCAAACCACGAACACCTCGCTTCTTATCTTCGAAATCAACTGGCATAACCAACTAACGCCGATGCATCCACGGAGAGCAACTGCGCCCAAACATGCGTCACCCGACGTTATCACCGGGAAGGCACAGACGCTACCAAGCCGATGAGGAAGTTGCTGAGATACTTGTTTCCCAGAGCAGTTGCCTAGATTGCTGCGTGAAACGAGGCAAGAGCACCCTCAGGCAGCACTGCACCTCTTGCTGATTCGCATGTCACGCAGTCCATCCAACCCTCATGACACCATCCAACTACACGACATCTCCTCCACCAGACTTCGACTCGTTTGCAATCTCCGACGATCGCTTGTCTCCATCAACCGCACATTCTCGCTTTTCAGCTCGTTTTCTTTCCAGACACCACCTCGACCCATAGATTCCCCCATCCGACTTCAGCATGGTCCGCCAAGTCCGACCCCCAAAGCCCACCCCTCCCACCAGTGCCTCGGCCACCCTGCGCGAGGACAACGATCCACCAAACATCCCGGACCAGAGCGCTCCACCCGCAATCGATCTAGACATCAATGCGATGACTGTCACAAAGCTTCGACAGCACCTCCGAGTCCACTCCATTCGCTTTCCGTCCCGGGCGAGAAAAGCAGAGCTCGTCCGACTAGCTGCGGAGCATCGCAGGGAGACTTCGGATGCCAAATTCGAGATAGATCTCTCCATCAACAGTCTTGAGGCAACAAGCGACCCGACCGCAGCTAACCAAGCAACTCTGAACGACAAGCCATCCCAGCCCACCAGCACAGCTCTGAACGCCCCAGCCGCTTTGGCTCAAGATGTGGAGGCGATGAGCATCACCCAGCTGCATACATACTTGCAGGACCATGCAATCCACGTACCCTCTCGCGCACGGAAAGCACAGTTGCTCGAGATTGCCAAGGAGCATCATGCCAGATTGTCTGAAACCCAGACTGGCGATTTGACTACCCTCTCCGCCCAGCTTTCAGACCTGTCCATCGAGGCAGACCAGTTCAAAGCCGACTCCACCACCGACGCTTCAACCGACGGGCCCATCAATGGCGTCTCGCCCGAGGTCGACACCAACACGCCCCTCCCAAACATACCCAACCCTACTGACGATATCTTGTACCTACATCCAAGCTTCGACCCGAATTCCCTCACGATCCCAAAGTTGCGGAATCTGCTGGCCGCCCACGAAGTCGCTTACACCAAGGCCAAAAACAAGGCTGATCTTGTCCACCTTTTCGAAGCAAACGTAGTTCCCAGAGCAGCCGCCACACTCCAGGCCATGAGCGCCGTTGAGAAAACAGATCAAGGCATCGTCGACGCGTAGACTTGCTGCAACCTGGTGTTCCTGCCTGTTTGCGTTGTTGCCTGCGTCTGGTCAGCGCTGCGGTGGAAGAAGGGATGTATGAAAGTCGGTGGATGTCTGTATCAATTGAATGGAGCATGGAATCAGGTCGCATCATTTGAACGGAATACGATTGCTAAGGCTGGGGCTTCAGTGACATGGAGTATGGATAGATATGGAGCCTGTGGTAGTCAAAGATGGGTTCGTTGCGAACATCCCACTTCACCTCGGATACTGTGCAAAGCTCTGGCGCAGCCCCCTGTGATGTCGTGGCAAGCTTGTACACACTGAAATGGCTGTTCATCTCCCTGTGAATCTCAAACCTCATCGTAAGGCAGAGTTCTGGACCAGCTGTAATCATTGATTCTGATCTTTCACTATGGCAATCTCAAAGCGTTGCACAAGAAATTAATGTCGGTCAAGCGCTCCGATAAAAGGCCTGAGATGTGACTGTCAGTCTCTTAGTTCTTGACGCACATGATGTCCGTAAACACTTGAGCTTTTTTCTCGGCAGTGATTGATGCCCATTTTGGGAAGCTCACTTCACCTCCTTTCTTGCTGACGGCTTTAGGAATTGCGAGCGGGAGCTTTAGGACGCACATTGGGCACTTGAACCTTTCGAATCATTATTCACGCTGTGAGATGGGATGTGTCTTGTTTTGGTTGATGGAGGTTCGACAGGCTCAGGCTGTGCCAAGAGTTGGCTTTGGATCAAATACTCGCGCCAAGTTCAATAGAACGGTGGAAATAGGTCTTGGCCAAAGGAACAAGAATAAACAATATCCGGATGGATTACATCATTCCCCTGTAAGGTCGGAGCTGGGGATGTGATGGCAGCTGAAGGTTGTGGTGAAACACTCTGAAAAGGAGTTATTTGATCTTGGGAACAAATCACTTACCGCCCGGCGCACATGCCAGTGGTGAAATGGAGTCTTTCTCTAGGCTGCCTCCGGCTTGTGGAGGTGTACCCTTTGTCCTGGCGATGTTGGCTGACTGGCACTCCATCATGAGCGCCGCCTGATACAGCGCAACATTAAGCTAGTCATCACTTGCCCTATGGTTTTTGATTCGCTGACCAGTTGAAGGTCTGTCGATTAGCAGATTATCTTGGCTAAGATTAGCGTCGTTTCCAAGGCCAGATCATACCCCTCGTCCACATTCCTTCATGACCAACCTCAGTCTCAACCTGGGGGACTGACATTGTTCGGAAACATTCAGGAACACAGCTTAACTCGTTGCTCTCTCATGATATCAGGGGCAAAGCCGTATTTGTGTAAAGAACCGTCGCCAACGCCATTGCCAATGACGTCCTTCACCTGATGCTCATGCCATCCCTCCCCCTACCCGAACACGTCTTTAAGGCACGCCTGCAGACCATTTGATATGGAATGCACTGAGTAATGCATATCTGTGCTAATGGATTGGCATGGACACCTCGTCAGCGCCGGGATGGCCGGTTTGACCTGAAGTAGGCTGAACTCTTCATTTCTTCCGGAACGGATCTGTGAAGAGGCTCATTTGATACTCAGACGCCGCAGGCATTTGCCCGCATACCAGATGAATCAATGGCCGGCGAGATTCTGGTTAGCCATGCGCACGCGGTAGTAGATATTCACGGACCAAGGCACGGGGGCGATGGGCTGTTTCACTCAAGCGGACCCAATGGAGCTAGAAAGTGTTTTCATCATTCCGACTGAGAGATGTGAAGATGGGCACGGTATGGTTCGGCTGCAAAGCATTTAAAATGATGGATGGGAATGCGTCTCCGGGGATCTGTGTGACGCAGTCCTGCTCATGCGGCGAAATCGGTTTTCAAATGCATAGATTTGGTCCTTGTGCCCTAAGGGCTCTTGAGGTTGTTTTGATGGCATGCGCTGGGAAATTAATTATTCCACAATGTCCTTCCAGTCTATTAGCGGCATGTTAGCATGGATTCGGCTGTCCCGTCTCGACGGGGGTCGTTGAGCACGTCGTGTCGTTGGCGGTGTTATTGATCTTGAGGGGCTCTGCGATGTCGATGACAAGGCTGCTGGCCTCTTCTGTTGTGTGGAGCTGCACACGATCATTTCCCTCAGACATGCATTGATGTCGCCATGCATGCTGAGTTCAAGGAAGCGATCATAGATGCGGCCGTAGTACTGGGGGTTTGGCATATGCAGCTGCATTGCGCTTGTGATCCAACTGACTTCGGAAGTATTCTCATCTTCTCCCGACACACTCCTGCTATTGCTTATTTCGAAGAGAAATGCACTGTATCATTGTCTTATCAGAGATTTGATTGCATGCGATCGATCCGGCGACTCAATCTTCATGGGTCATGTTCAGAGTTGTAGCCTGCCGCGTGTCTGTGAATGTGGCATAAGCTGCGTAGATAAGAGTACCATTCAAAAAGGGGCAGGAGAGCTGCGTTCACTTAGCTACGAGGACATCTTTCGGCCCAGCAGCTCATTCCAGACAGCCATGCACGTCCCTCCAAGCAGCAATGGCGTCGCCGCCCGGGGCGGTGTTTCGTTCCCAAACGAAGAATGCAACGCAAGTGTCACCGTAAGACGGACCTGGTCACCGTATCCATGCCGTAGTTGCTGACGAAGAGCGTCATGATTGTGTGGAAACAGCCGTCGTGCCCTTGAATAGATTCCCACCGAAGAACGCGAACAACCATGGGGAAGAGTTTGCGGTGATAGAAACATCGCAGGCATTGCCTGGATGATGGAAAGAGAGTATTGCATTCGAAAATGGTAGAAGAAACTGTTTCTATTAGTGCGTCGTAGGTCTTTGCTAGCCGAGGCAGAATATCATGCCGGGTCGGGTGGGAATGGTCATTGCCCATATCCATGCGTAATCTAAAACGCACAAGCGCCCATGGTTGATCTGAAATTCAATCACTACGTGGAATCTAATAAGAAAACGGCAGCTAACCAACTTAGTTTCATTCAGGGCAATATCTCCCTGGTTCCGTGGATGCTAGTCGATGCGGACTGTGGCCATGACTTCCGGAGAGCCGACCCGGGCTCGGCCAAAGCTCCACTTTAAGTACGGAGTCCTGGTCCGGCTCTCCTTCAGCCGACGGCATGTGTTCGACGCAAGCCCCGCGCCCGCGAATTGACCATGCCCCACCACGGGTGCCTCCGCTGGCTGGCCTCATATTCAAGGGTTCTTGCGAAGAAGTTTCCGCGTTCCTGGTACAAACACAAACGCATCATTGTATTTATTATGCATGTGGAGATGAAGCAGAGTTTACGGTTGATTTGGTCTTCTGATGATTGAAAGTTTACCGGCAATGATTGAACCTATGATAGCAAAATACTGGTAATTAAACTTGACATCAGCTGCGTTGAATTCCTCACCTGCTTGCTTTTCAAGGGACACTGTGTCAACCCATCGCGGCCATGGTGGGGAGTTTTCTGTCACAATCAAGTACACAGCTAGGAATTTAGGCAAGGCATGCATGGCGTTGTTCATCTCACCAACAACCGGTAACTGTCTTGAAGATTTGGTTCATGATAATGCTTGCTGCGCTCCGCAGCAAGATGGGGAAGGTTGCCAACAGCATGAAATCTCTATGACTTCATGGTGTTCATTGCAACCCACACATATTGATGATTGAGTTAGTTTGGTTCTCTTTAGTAGAGGCTTGTCGAAGTTCTGAGCTGTGTATTCTGGAGAAAGCATCACACTGAGAAAGAATTTTGCAGCAGGAATAATGCCCCTCGCATAAGACTTCAAGCCATAAGTGCCCTTGTGAAAAGCAAAGTCCGAAGGAATGAGGGGATGTTGAATGATCTCCATATCAAAGCATGTTCCAAGATATTATGCCTGGCGGGGAAGGTCTCTTCATTCATTCGAGAGTCTCAAGGATACAAAGACCCCCAATCATTAGAGTAAGTCCCGTGAGTCGGAACCATCGCATTTGCCAAGCGCCCTACACCTTGATCACATGGTCCGAGGGTGGCATAGCAGAGTAGCGGAAATGCTTGAGACAAGGTATCAGGCTCGATGTGTGTGAATGCACAAGACCTTGAGCGCTTTCAGTGGGATGCTCTAAAAGTCCGTATATATACAAGAGAGCTGTCATCTTCCATCGTGTTTGAAGAAGTGTTCTAGTCTCCGTAACGGGGCTCTAACAACCTGGAAGCCGAACCAGACTGACGTCCAAAGGTGTCATAGGAGTCGAGCGCAAGTGACTCGTTGCAGACACAAGCTGGCTTCTTTTGACATGCAGATCCCCCGGGCACGGGCTAGAAGCACCATAGACGAACAATCACAGCTCTAAATAATTGTTCCATGCCGTAAAAGAGAGGTGTGGTAAGCAGTCCCTTGCTAACGCAACATAGAGAGCCCCATCATGTTTCACAGTCTAGTTCGGATAATTTCTGTTGCAAAGCGCGTGATAGCTATGCAACATGAAGCTGGTTCCTTCTGCCGCCTTGAATCGTGTATCATGTGCCCCTCCCTCAGCTCCTTGGCCAGCACAGATCTCTTCATGATGCTGGGATCCGAGCACCTGGATTGCTAGACCTAGCGAGAAGATGCCAGGATAGACTTTGCGGAGCGATTTACAGACCAGGTGATGCAGCAACGATGGCGTACTCCCGTCATCATTCTCCGCTGAACAACGCAGTTCTCCCTGTAACAGTGTAAATTCCGTCCACTTTCTCAACCTTTGCGCTCCATGTCTGCCACGCTAGTGAGATATTACACTACAAGCGTCCTGATGATGAAACTAGACCAGGAGCATTTGCGACGTGCATCGTCTGTGGGCTTTACTGACTCCCATCCACCCATGATTCTTTTTCAGACATCTTGGATTCCAGAAACTTCACACAAGCTAATCAAGTCAAGAACCTGATTCCATGTCGCGCCTGCAAAGGAACTTGAGTTGTGTGCCGTGAGTACGACCGTCGCCCTTATACTTGGAGAATTGTTTTCCCACGCTGCGAAGGTGAGAGCTGCGGGGCAGTCATTGCATTGGAGGTCCTGAGTCAGGTACAATCTGTGCGATAAGAGGAGCCAGTGCTGATGATTTCGGTTTTCCGAAGTTCTACAGCACAGGCTTGTCGCAGGACGGAGCCATGAAGCATGATAGGTTGAGAGATTACTTGTTTGCCAAAGCCTGGAAACGAGTTGGAGGAGGGCGTGTAATCCGGGTTCTTTCGGAGATGAGGGCCTGCGAGAGCAACCAATTGTGAGCAGTGAGATGACATAAGCTAGGACTTCTAATACCGAGTGCTAATAGATTGGACTGTAAGGAATGCCGCTTACTTTGCTTTTGATCAAATCGCAAGCCCGGAAACTATGATCATTGTCTTGTACGGCGCCTATCTAGATGGAAATGCTCATCTACTCCGCGGATTCCTTTCCACGAACGAAACATGGAGAAGTCCCTTGACGAACTTCACACCTACACCATGCTGACAGTTGGTACAAACTGAATAAAGGATACATCTCAGGAAACTTGGGATAGCTTGACGCCGAATCAAAAAAGCTAATGGCTGGTCCGCTAGCGGGAGAGGCTGAACCGAGGGCATCATCCTGCACAAGGCAAGGAGTCAAGACAAGCGGACCGAGATTCTACGCTTGACTATGGAGTCAATAGCAAGAAATACCAGTATGACAACAGATCCGTGAACGCTGATGATACACTTCTCCAAACATTCAGTATGTGAAATCGGGAGGCAGGCGAGTGGCGTTGAAGACGGTCAAATGGAATCACGGCCTGATCGACCGTCAAATTTAACCTGATATGGAACAACGTTCTGCATCTACCTGCTTTCTCCGCGTTCTCCAGACGTATCAATGCCATGTTGGGTTGTTGATAATTGGACCGATGTGGAAGGTTCAGCTTTTAGGTGACGTGGCCTCACAGTCAGTAGCAACAATTTCTCGGGCCATCATGAGGGGAAAAGAGCTTTGCGACGCAACGATGTAAGGTGGCGTAATCACTGTTGTCGAGATAATCCACCGCTTGAGAAGATGGAGTCTCTTGGGGAGTTCAGACCAGACATCATATGCGAAATTGCGAATAAATCACATCAGGTGGCAGAGGGTCTCAGCCTGGGCATTGCAGAGGCAGGGAATGTAATAGATAATTTCATATAGCGAACATGAATTATCACTGGATACTTTGCCATCAGACAAAATGAAAATCACTCAAAATGTTCGATTCGGCAAATTTCTCCATCCTGGCGTCTCTCCTTTCCCGGTGGCCCGACGCAATCGACAGCTGCTTCATGTCAGAGGGGACCTTTTACGACGCGATGCCAATACGGAGGAGATTTATGTGTGAACATCGCGATGTTTCAGTTCGCGAGGTAATTGGCAATCAAGTTCTTGAAATGCGAAAGCAACACCGATTGAACCACCTAACCACGCCTATGTGATTGAAGCCCACACCTTCTCAGTAAAGTAATGTCTATTCTCGAACACTTCACCTTGGCAATCCGATACTACCGTCTGCTAAGGGATTTAGAGGTCGATGTTGGACTGGGGCTGGAATTCCGGCCCAAATGCCGTCGTTTTCACAAATCTAGCGATTCTTGGTCCACTCTAAGTGGCTTAAAGAGGCCAAGCTCTCGTCTGTTCCATCTCAAATCATCCCGCCCAAGACACGAGTCTCCGATTTTACCCCCTTCTTTGCGGCCCAGTTGAAAATTTTGTCTTTCAGGCGGCGAGCACGGTCTCCGGGTCCGGCACGGGTGCGGGCCCGTGGCTCGTCGGCGTGGGGCCGATATTTTGGCGTAAGGTAAGCCGAGCGCTGATTGACATCCCCATGCAGCGTCGCCTCATGAAATTGTCAGTGTAATAATTCGAATCAACGCGGGCCGCTGCATCTTCACAATATCTCAGACCTGTCGTGTCAATCGGCGCTTCCTCTCCACGCCAACCACCAGCGCCATGGTCGATTTGTCGAGTAGTAGCGAAGAGCTGACACGGTGATTGGCGGGGGCGGAAGTGCGAGCGAAAGGGGGAGAGGAGGTGCGAGGCGAAGAACAGCAACAAACGCAGCCCACAATGCTCGACGAGTACATTGCTGCCTGTCATTCCCTTGTCTTCTGTCGCCCCGACGTCGGAACAGACTGCAACTTGGCCTCTGATGGGCCTGCCATCGCCCCTTGCGACCAACGGGACGATTTACTGTACCAACAGGAGCTTACATTTGGCATGCTCTACGGAAGCTTTCCCGTCGGTAGACACCTTTTTGAGAATTGCTCTTTCTTATCTGGTCTAGGAACCAGAATCCCGAAGCGCAAGATCAGCAATAAAAAAGTCCTCGAGGATCTTTTGTATGATAGCGCGGAACCCCCGGTTGGAACTGTCATGAGTGAGCTTCAAATCGTGAAAGAAGTCAAACGCGCGTTCGGTCTAGATGACGGCATGATGTTCGAGAACCCCCCACATGCGAACAGCGACACCGCCGAAGACGTAGTCCGCCACGGGAACCCATCGACACCGCCCTCGACACCACGCCACACCCCACTCGACCTGAAGCAGTTGCGAGCCGATCATATCTGTATCTCCATTGCATCTACCGGTCCAGAAACATGAGCCCGACGGAACGCACCATGCCCTACGTTCCTGAGTACAGGCCGTCTCACAAATTGATTGCCCCGCATCTCCGTCTCGGTTTGTGATCGATGAATATGTATGAGGAGGTGGACAATTGGAAGATGATTGTGACATCTGTTAACTCGGACGTGCGATTTCAGCATCACGCCAGAAGGCTTACCGTGGCCGCCATAGCGCAAACCTATCACCACATGTGTGGCCTCTTGACGAGGGACGAGCCAATTGTGTTGCTCAGGGTCGACCTGACAGAGCCCGAGACGCTGCTGTAACATCTGGCGGAGCTTTTCGCCGACTTGCAACTATTCCCCAGCCGTCGGCCGATACTTGGCCTTCACTTTTATGGCTGTAGGCCTGCCAGGTCAGTGACAGCTACATAGACATGACGAACGGAACAATACCGTGAAGTGGCCGAAGACATGGTTGGAAGATTTCGAGACGACACCGCGATCGATTTCGGACGATGAGCGGCGGGCAACAATCAGCTCGCCAGGATACCCGCAAATGATGTACAAGGGGTTTGAAAGACCTCACTGCTTGCTTCAGGGCAAATGGCGGAGCAAGCGGGATCATGGAAGAGACGAGCCGCCCAGGAGCGAGCAGCGGGATCCCGAGAAGTCATGTAACGATGAGTCGAGACGGGATGTACCAAATACGCCAATGCCCATGGGACGAAAGACACGCCGAGCAATCTCTCATGCTCAGGGTGGCCAGGGAACTTGACGCAGTCAACGAGTTCTAGCGCGTCAGTCAGAGGGCGTAGAAGGTGGAAGTAACGACCAAGAAAGGCCACACTGCACCAAGAGTGCCTGTTGGGACATGCGAGGAGAGGTAGTCTCGATTCGACGTGACCGAACGTGTCGATACACAGAGGAAGCGCAGTGGTGCCCACCGTGGCCCTCGCAGCCTAAACCGTACAGTTACCTGTCACCGAATCGATCGGGCAGAAGTTCTCAGTCGAGGCACCTCCAGCGAATACTGGAAATGGGCATCAAGCGGCTAGGAAGGGGTAGCACATGCGGCGTGTTATTCAAGGTAAATCTGCTTGAATCCGGCTACACATTTGTGAGCAAGCAAGGGGACGGTTGAAGGATTCATCCAGGACGCTCATAACGGGGCGGCTGTCTACGAATACTTACAGCATATCCAAGGCATGCATGTGCTGTTGTTTCTCGGGGAAGTCAACCTCAGGTTAATAAACCGGATCTATTGCTGAGGCCACCGAGTTTACGTCGTACTCATGATATTTCTGTCGTGGGGATGGCTAGCCCTCCACGCGGTAGATGCTGGACAGGCACAACTTGAAAAGGCAGCAATGCGGTCACCGAATGCAGTTCATTCTCGGCAAAGACGGCCGAACACTGAATATGCTATTTAATGCGGTGGTCAAGGGAATCGTATTAACAGACTTTGAGAGAGCGCTGCTGTTGGAGCGACCTTGGCGTCCGCCGGCACAGCTTGTGCCTAACAGGAGCATAAGGAGAACCGAAGCGAGAGAAACCGTAGGCAAGGCTGGAAAACAAAGAAAAGATAGACAGGTTCATACAAAATGGAGACAATGAGGTCGGCGCTCAGGAAGCAGTTTGCTTCACAGAGAAGGCAGACAGCTGTCTGATAACTTGTGGGCTATGGTTTATGAGATGTACGTTTGACTTCAGCAGATACCCGCGCGTTTTGTGTCGACGGCTTGGGAAAATCGTGCTTGACTTCACATTCGACAACATGCTTTCTTGAAGGTCTTACCCGTATGTTCAGCCGTTGGCTCGGGGAGACCAGGCTCTTCCGCAGATGTGTTGAGGCTGAACACGCAAACCAGCACCGCATCACATCGTACTGTCACCGGATTTCGCCAAAACACTGCATCTTTGATTGCTTTGCTGCAGTTTTCGTTGGTTCTGCCTGTTTCCGCTGGCGAACAACCAATATCGGCGCCTTCTAAACCAGGCGTCAACCAGGAATGCCAGCGACCCAGAACGAGGGGATGAAACCGAAAGACCTTAGGGACTAAGGCTAGTTGCCGCATCTATGCATGCATTGTATGCTCAAGCGAGGCACAGCATGGAGGATCGTTTGACGCCCTTGGCTTACCATTGGGATGAGTCAGTTCAGATTGAGAGCGAATCTTGCCTTAACTCACAGCCTGCTTGCCAAACAATGCACGATCAACCCTGCGTTCATATGCTTAAAGACGTGTCAGCCGTCCCTGGGTTAAAAGCACCACAACCTGGCCTCTGTCGCTATCACCCAATCTATGCTCATGACAAGGTGCAGCGCCGGCGACATCGGCTCCGAGCCGGCCCTCTCCGTTATCGCTGCGGCCGCTTCTTTGTCGCGGCTCGTATGCTAGCTTAGATTAACCGCCGGGTCAGCCTCACCAAGGTGACTCTCCTTTGACACGATATGACCGACCGCTTGTCCACCAACGCCGCCGTTACAGAGGTCTACGCACCCGCGGGTGGCAAGCTGGACTACACCTTTGATGTCTTGGGCGCCCATGACATTGACTCTGGTTTTAAGACCGGCTGCCTCGCTGACGTAAATACCTTTGGCGGTCCGCGCATGGCGCACACCTTTGGCCGTCGATGCCTCGTCAATCTATGCACCATTTCTGGCCACCTCCACAATCTGGGGATGGACATCTGCGAGGCCAGCACGTTGGCAAGATTCTGACCGAGACAATGCGAATTGAGTCGTGCCTGTCAAGGTGCGCGTCATCTCGCTCGTCATAGGCGCGATAAATGCTGACATTGTGACGGGCGCCTTTAGGGTTGAGTTGTTCAAAGACTCGTCATGCAGAGTCAAAGACGGAGCGGAATCTATTGCGCGTCGCAAAGACGTAATTCATCATACCCCTGATGGGTGGCTTGCGAGAAAAGGTTACTGATGATGTGCGCGGTGGAGTGTTGGGTGGAGAGCGCCGCTGGCGGTGGTAGCTAGCGTCACTACTACAGGGATGGTTGCCGGTATCCGGGCAAGACGTTCCTCATTAATTTGATTTCCACACGTCCCGTGTCTTGTTATTGATATCTGGAGGAAGAGCTCACTGATACAAACTCGGGCTTGCAAGCTGCGTTGAAGATGACAGGTGAAATTGCGCGAAGTTGTGTCTGTTGATCTCAGAACGCACCACATGTATTCATATTGTCACTGACCATGTAGATGGGATAAATACTGTTGCACCCTTTCATCAATGCCAACCTGCAATGCCTCAGATGATGCAGCTAAGTAGGCAACAGCGAGACTGATGTGGAGGTGATCAGGTTCCCCCCGAGTCTCTAAGCTTGAAGCGAGCTTGTTGACATTGGGCAGGATACGGAGATTGGCATCTAGCACGCCGCAACCGGGCTTGGTGAGCTTGTTGTGGACGTTGAAGACGTTGTAGAAGTTCTCAAATTCCCCAGAGATGCCGGCATCCGCCCCGGTCATGTCGATGCGCGCGATGGAGTCAAGCACGGCGCGCAGGTCAGCCTGGGATGTTACATCGCAGTTCAAATGACGAATACTTCCGGACGCAGCGGCATCTACCAGAGAGCACTCGATGGTCGAGTCTGGCTAGTGGATTAGGTTGAGGATGCGAACGTGGACGGCCCAACTCTTCACAGCGAGGCTATGGGCAGAAGTCAATGCCGAAAGCACCTTTGGCGATGATTGCGGTTTTACGGTGGAGGGAAAGGGGAGAAACCCCAAGCTGTGAATTGAACTGAATGTCTTTTGTTCTAAACTGCGGATCACAAAGTACAAATGCCGTAGATAAACATGCACCACTTCCATAGCCTTGTGATAAGCGCCCAAAATATGCCTACGCATCATCCCTCTCCTCTTCACCATCGCTTGGTTCCTCGTCATCAGTTATATCTCCATCATGACTTGGTTGTTCGTCATCGCCGTCGCTGTCCTTGTCAGCCGAGTCGTTGATGTCAGCATCGTCATCTTCGTCATCTTCGCCAGACAAGTCGTTGTGATCAGTCTTGTTGTCGTTCTCATTCTCATCAGAGTCCTCCTCGCCGGCAGTATTGAGCTCTCGCTCAATCTTCTGGATCTCATCTTGCATGGCCTTGAGGCCTTGGATGCTGCGCTGGCGGTTGTTGTCCTCCTCTGATTTGCGAGCTGCGGCGAGCCTGGTTGCCCCCTCTGCGGTCTCCAAAGCAGCCTGCATCTTCTCTCTTGCCATCTTTCCGCCGCGCATGAGAGGTATGAGTGACTTGATCTTATCCATGTCTTGTTGGCAGTTGTTCAGATGATTGTTTGCTGGGCCTGGTTTCTCCGCTGCTTGTCCCAATAAAACCGCCACCAGAGTGTGAATGTCGTACATAGTTTGCCTGGCTAGATGCGTCTTGGCCTTGAGCTTGTCGGGGGCAGATGCGAGCTTGGCCCGCAGTTCGGTGAGCGCTTCCTCAAGGGCGCGAGCCTCGCCGCTTGACACTGAGAGCCAGTTGGCGTCATCAAGCAGAGAGCGACGTATGATAGAGTCGGCTGGTACCGGTACACGGACTCCGCTGCGTGTACCAAGAGAGTCTGTATGCTCGCGACGAAGCTGGGCCAATACGTCGTTTGGCAGAGTCAGATGTACGGAACCGCCGCCCGCAGCCAAGGGCGCATCGCGGGCGCTCTTGTAGGCAGCCAGAACCCGTCGCCAAAGAAGCCAATCGACTTGCTTTGGAATGCTTGTGGCTGCGAGAGCGTAGAGGCTGTGAATCAGGACACCCACTCCGGAGTCTGGCTGGTCCACTTGCGACACACTGTGTCGGCTGATGGAATTCCACGAGCTTCTTGGGCAAAGCTTAGGCAGCGCAGTGTCAGAATCCTCTGGCACATCAAAAAGGCTGCACAACAGACCCTCTGCCTCCTTGGTAAGCTCCTGGTCGCTTGCTGCATTGTACATTTCTATCACGACTTGCTTTTGGGCAGTGACCTTCACAAAGGCCAGAGCCCAATGATGGTCTGCTCGGAGTGGCATGATAATCACCGCCTCTTTCGGGTTCTGATCGAACACACCATGCAGCCTGGACTGCGTCTGGGAAAGGACGGTGGTCGCGTCTGTAGCAGGACCTCTGGGTACCAAAGATACTGCGCGATGTGGAATAAGATCGCATAAGCTTTGTAGAATTCCCGAAACCAAAGAGGGTTGAATCTCTTCCCCTGGCAGGAGAGATCGAAGAGGGTTGGGGAGTGTGATGCGTCGTCTCTTGGCGGACGGCATGACCTGTGACTCCGGTTGTGGGTGATTGCAATTTGAAGCCATCGTAGAAGTCTGAGGCTGAATTGGACCTGGTGACAAGATGCTTGGTCCTTTGCTGTCGGCTAGCGCAGTAATTGTATCGGGAAACGCACTTGTGAGTGTGTCTTGGGCAGGGCTGCTGATGTTCGACGAAGGAACGTCGATGTATGCAGGAACGTTGTTGTAGTCAAGGGACTCGTATTGTTTAAAACGTTCTTCGATGGTTGAGGAGGTTTGGTCGGGAGTCTGATGGACCAAGCTGTCGTCCGAGGATGAAAACTGATTCTGGGCAGCAGAGCGATCGGGTTGCGGAGGTAGGTCAACCTCAAACGGGTCCCAGTCCAATTGGCCAGCCTCAGTTGGGGACTGTTGCTGGACCTTCTGGGGCGGTTGACTGTCTTCCGAGCTGGCGGCTGCAGGCTGGAGGATCGACTGGTGCAGCGTACTGTTTGTATCGTCTATGTCGTCCTCATTAACGGATTGTTTGGCCTGGGAAGGTGGTCAGTAATGGTGGGATTGACTGGGTGGTGGGATCACCGAACCTTTTCCGACCGCCCTTGTTCGGGAGAAGGGGGTGGAACTTGTGTTCGCAGGCTGTTGAGGACCGTGTTTATATCGTGCAGAATGATGCCTTGCGCGTGTTTGTCGACCCCCGGCCTTTTGGAAGTGGAGGCTCTTCGACCGTTTGCCTGGTCTTGTAAGAGAGACCTAGCTTCCGCGAAAGTGGGACAGCGATCGGCGAGGTCGTGGAGGGCTTTGTAGAGGTACCGTCCTGCGTTAACTGTGTGCAGATAGAATACCAAAGCTGGGCCAGGTATCTCCTAAGCTTTTGAGGCTTTAGCCAGTTTGGGTAGACATGCTCGTGACGGAATCCACGTGGAGGGCTTGTGGTAGGTGACGATGATGCTCACAGCGTCAACGGGGAGTCGCGCACGCAAATCGACGAGATTGAAGCGAGAGGCTGCTTCGGTTTCGAGATGAATGTAGTGATCGACGCAGTTGGCGATGGTGGCCTTGTCTTCGCCGAGGCAAGCGACAAAACGATCGATTGCGGAGAGGAAGAATTCGTCGTCTTTAGGTGTGATCATGTTGATGCGTCGGCGACATCAGGAGTGGAGTGAAGTTGGAGGATGGCGAGACGCCGAGGTGGGCGGCCAAAGGCAGTTCGAAGTGCCGATGAGAAGAGAAGGAGAGAGGAAGGTGCGCATGGCTTCGCCGTACCGAACAACGGTGCGTAGACGTGGAGTTGGAAGTGGCTCGGGAGGAGGTGGAGGTCCTGTTCGATTAAGGAAGTACCTAAGGTATGACATGACATGGAAGTCGTGCCTCGGTGAGGTACCTAGTAGGTGCCCGGGCCTCATGTTGCTGTGGGTCCGATGGTCCTTCCGAATCGGTGCTGCTGATAAATCGGCAGGACCTGCCCGGCCTCGCAAGATGCACCAGTCCAACAGCACAAATGGAAGGAAGGCATCGCCTCGACCCGGGTCATGACCTTGGCAGGTATCAACGCAGCATTGATTGCCGTCGCTACTGCGTCTGTCGCGCAACTGTGTTAGCAGGAACCCACCCGACACCCTCAAGTTCCATTCTCGCGGCAGTGGCCCCAACGAAGCCCCGCACAGATCGTCATCACCCACCGATTAAGGCTCACAGTTGCTGCTCTCCTTCCCCTCAGTGTGCCGGTCTGCAGCGGGCAGCACTGCGACACGTAGAGCTGCCGGCCCTTGAGCCACATTGCACCTACAGCGGCGAGACCTGCGCCTGGAACCAATCAGGACCCGTGTGATGAGCTGGAATGGAAAGGCAAAAGATGGGATCTGGGAAGCCGCCCGGCGAAACCTGGGGGTGCCGCGCAAAGCGTGCTTAGCAGTGCATGGTCTAAGACCCATCTGTCGGAGGAAGGCGATGTAGAGGATGGGGAATTGCTGCTTTTGGAGTATTTTAATTTTGGTGTTGGACTTATTCCTGGATAACTGCTGCCGATTTCCACGCAGCGGATGATGCCGGGCTTGCAAATCGGCAGCACCCTTCTGGGTTTCAAACACATCAGATTAGTCAAGTCTCAGTTCACTTTCCGTAATGAGGAAATGTGCTAGGCGTTGCTTCGGAGCCTTGAGGGACCCAGCGATACATAAAGAATCGACCAGAGGTTGCGGGAAGTAGTTCAGAGACCATGACTATCAGGCCAGCAAGTTGAAAACTGCAGGAATTAGCAGATGGTCATGAAACTGATGGCTCAAGGCTCAGTCTTTCTCAAACGAGAAAAAGGGGGGCAGGGGGTAGAATTAATGTTGCCATGCAGTCTTGTTCACGATCATTCGTCAATGTCATGAACGATTAATTAAGTGGCCCAGGCTGATTTATGTTTGACTTGCTAATGAACCTCTGGTCTAACAGTGAATTGTAATGCTGTAGGCGCAGCTTCGTTAAGTCTGGAGTCCGGGTTTAATTTGCTGGCTGAAGGACGGACCTGTTCTCACCAAACACCAGTGAGCTGAACTATCAACACTCATGTCTTCCACAACAACTGTATCTACATATCGCGGTGTCTATCGAAGTCGTTTATTGTCATAATCCGATCGTATTTGGAGAACGCCTTGGAGATTATCAGTCGCATCTGCAGGCAGGCATGTTTGTGTGTGGCAAGTATCTCCCGGGTCTCACACAAAGAATAGCGAAGGGGGCTCATCAAACCCTTTCACAGGGCACGATCACATTCCAAGAGACGAAAAGCTGGGTAATTGCCATCTCATCAGCCGGTTACATTAGGATGTATCATCAGGGCTGGACCTCTATGGGTTGTCAAAGCTCTTGGGTTAGCGCTGGCTGCAAAAGGATTGGTCGCGAGAGTGGTCTACGTGGATACGTCAACAAATCCTACAAAATCATCACGTCAATCTGGACATCAAATGTAGCTGCCGCTAACAACAGCTGGCCCCCCGGGGCGAATCACAAAGTGAAAGCCAGCGAAAGCTGCAGCACGATTCGCAGCGCCTCAAGGCACAGCCGTGGAGGCTTTCAGTCCAGACGTCGACCATCCAATTATCCCAAGTAGTCATTGAATCCTCTGCGCGAGGGAGCATCCGAGCGAGCTGTAGGACGTACACATAGTCTGAAGCGTGGGATGACAGGAGAATATCAGAGATGCCCGCGGCCTCATTCTGACCCAGGGGTAAGCCTTTGAAGTCCGCGCCGTCGCCCATGTCTCCCTTGCAGTTAGTTGTGAATTTGGCTTGGAAATGAACAAAAGAAAGGAGGTTTGAGTCCTTTAAGCGGCTTTTTTGATCAGATTGAGGATGAACTTCTGATGCTCCTTAGCACACGCGCCCGAACGTTTAACCGAGAGCTGTCGAGATGTATACGCATCAGTGTATGTTGACACGCAAACATCTTGGTAGAACGCTCAGCAATAAAGCCCGCGAAGGAAGTCAAAAGTCAGGAAGATGCATCCAAAGAGCCATTTCAGGCTTTGGGGGTGTTGGACCAAGTTTCCCGATCTGGTCAATAAATTGTTCGACAGCATCTGTTTTCCTGCTGCCTGGGGAATCTTCCAAAGATGGCGTCTGGCATGAGCTTGTCCTTATCGCTTTCTGTTCCCCTGGCTAACGATGAAGCGGACCTCATCGGCGGAGTTCCCTCCGTTGAAGGTTCCTTGAACTTCGCGCAGCCGATACACATCTTTCCACAACTGTGAAGTATTAATCGACAGCTCATCCTGCGTAAAAATGACCACTTGTGATGTGTTGTCGGAGAAAATGGAAGTGGGAGGCATTCTGATGCGGTTGCTTCTCGGCCCACGGGTGCCAGCCTTTCGCACCTTAGTATGGAAATTGTTGGCTGTTGTCTTGAGATCATTGGATGTATGCGCCACATTCGTAACCCAGGCTTGTCTCATTTGAAGCGCAGCATTTTATTTTCGGTCCCCACTCCATTGGAAACGTCCCATGAGAGGATTTCCAGCCAAGCCTTATCTCCTCTTCAACTTGCTGATATCAAATTTTCACAAGCAGGATGATATGACAGGCCCTATAGAGACGATATCTAAAGTTACTGTGCTAGATGAGACGGCGTTACGATCTCATAGTAAGCTAACGAGTGGGACGCAAGTCTGCTTACAAAGTTATAGCACTTTATGAGTTATTTGTGTCGGTAGGTATTGATTTATGAAGATTATTGAGAATGTGCTTGAATAAGTAGGCAAAAGCAGGAACGTGAATGGGTGCGCCCAGTTCGGAGAGAACCTACCCCAGCTGGCTTTCTAGAGCTGGCAAGGACATTCGAGCAAGTCCGTGTGCAAACATTACATGACGCACCCTTGAACGGCACACCTCAAGCACGATTGATGAAAGCTCACAGATGCGCAGTAGACTGCTCTCGGAGGTGCGTCTTCAATCATGACCGCGTCTGGGGACCCGAGCTTGACGCAGAGATCACACACACCGTTGAGTTGGTACAGAACACCTAGACTCAGTCCGCCGTGCGCATCGAGGGGCACATGCCCATCACGCGAGCTGCCAACACTTACCACCTCGGTTTAATCATCCCTACCAAGCGTCTAACGCCAAGTCTCTGTCTTACGACTTCCGCAATCGTCATTAGTCCTGTACTGGCTTGAGGTCTATTGGAAGCTTTGCGCAAGGCCTCTCCGTCCCTGTCGGCCGTTTTAGCCCCGTCAATGTCCATCTTCTACTGACTGGCGGTGGTATCAACTATTTCGACTTGCGTATCGTCTGGTATGTTTAGATTGTCGTGTCACTCCAGGTCGTCTTCTCGAATAATTATCAGGTCGAGCCCGGAGAGCAGAAGGACACCGACTTGTGGTGGGCCCTCAAGGGTAGCCGAAACAAGCATCATCATATGCTTCACCATGAAAAACTTCCTTCCCCCTTGGTGCCGTCCGGAACGGCACAATATAAGCGCCTCAAGCTGTCATCAACTAAGGTATCAACGCCGTCGAGTCCTTTGCCGTCCTCGAGGACGGTTTTCCTGTCCCGGCACTACATTCAGACCTTATGACCTTTCTTTCAATTACTAGGGCAATGGTTCTGGGCGCGATCCTTCTCTGCCAAGGGGTCGAAGAGTCGGCAAGCTTGAAGACCTTTACGCGCTACCCACATTGTCTACGACAACTTGCCTGTGGCCAACCTCCAGGCACTATCTGTCAAGCTGCCCGGATTACGCAGCATACAGCATCTATCGCCTTTTCTAAAGCATAGCTATGAAGAAGGCCTCTATATTAACCATTTAGATCTCCATCGAGAGCATAACAGGCGCCTTGTCACACCTCCCTAACGGCTCACCAGCGTAGTCACCAAACCAGCAGAACAATGTCGCGAGCGGTGACGCTATCAACCTGACCTCAACACACAGTGACATCATTAACATGCTCATGTCGAACAAATGGATAGATTAGGCGATGACTGAAGGAGTCCTCGGACGCGGTCACTTTCCCAGAGCGGTGAATAATGAATGTAATCGACCGGGTGCGCTGATGAATTGAGAAAGAAATGCTCCAGACAATGTGGCAGACTTTACTTAATGGTTTATGAATGATATAGCTGTTGCCCTATCACGATTAGTTGAAGGAAGTGTGGACGATGATATTTGAAGGCTGTTACACCACGATTGGAACCCTTCATTCCGGCGTGGTTAAGCAGGTTCTTAATCATGAGTGAAAATTAATGTTAAAGCATATGGGAGTTCTTATTGAGCTCCGCTTAATCTTGATAATTGATCTGTGAATATGCCTTGAGGTTGAAGATGAAATAAGCCAAGCATTTCATACACCGGTTCCGCCTCACAAATATTTGTAGATAACGTGAGCCTGCCTGCGAAACCCACATTCTTTTCATTCCTCTCGCACAAATGAGGCCCAGCTATCAGATGACTTGGCCAAATGAATAAAAGATGATGAATGGTTTTTCATGGCGAAAATATTCACTGGCATCATTTCGCGCGCCTTAAGCTGCGCTTTGGGCGGCGTTGAATCGAGCCACAACGCCGAGTCGACCGCAACGTCCATCAACTTCACCACCGGCACCGGGCTTGCAGCACAATGACACAAACAATTCTCGGTCGCATTTCGCTGCTTGGAAAACTTTTGTGTCCCTGCAATGGCTCGTGGCGGAAATCAAGGCTAGGTAGCCCGTCGCGTCATCGTCCTCAGTACATCAAGACTCTGCGCAGCGAAGTCAAATCCATGGTCGGAGAAGAGGTCAGGCTCTCCAATGCCAGTCTGCACAAGCTTGTCAAGCGTGACTGTGTCATGAAGGAGTCGCAGCGCATCAATTTTCCCTTGCCTTGTGACGTTTTTACTCCGTCGTTCAAAATGACATGCGACCACATCGTTTACAACGGCCTGACGCTTTGAGACGGCACAGCCATCCCAGCAGGAGTCTTGATCGATGTTAATGTGCCCACAATCCACCGGAAACCGGCTGCACATCCCGACGCAGAGTATGCTGTCACCTTCAGTTCATGCTGAAGGCAGCGACTGGGATTGAGCAGACGAATGCTTCGTTTGTCACAATGACAGCTTGTAGCGTCAGCTGGGAAAACGAAAGATTTGTCTCCTGACGACTTTCCCCTGCTACATCTGACTTTAACGAAAGAGGCAATCAAGAGTGATTTCCTTTGGCAGCAGTTCATTCAAGCAACGGCTAAGTACTCAATAACGGCAGCTCATCACCGCCGAGGCACCTTACGAGATGGCCTGCTCTGGCTTCTGGCTCTGTTTCCATACTAATCCTCCCGATGCACCCCTGCTTCATCGTCCATTAGTACCCAAGTAGTGCGGGCATCCGTGTCCACGATGGGTTTAATATGGTCCACTTGCAATACCATCCATTATTTCACTCGATTCCCAGGCTCCGTTTGGTTCCCAGGCGAATTTCCAACCCCAAACCACACAATTCGATGGAGTGGCCAGTCAAACCGATCAAGAGGGCTCGCAGCTGAAGTTTTCCCTCGAACGCATTGCGTACCAATGCGCCAACTGCTGACATTTCCGAAAAAAAAAGCAGTCAGTGCATTTGTCGCACTCACCTCTGCTATCGCCCATGCCGAAGTAATTTGCAACGTGGATGCATCGATAGTGGTCAATCTAGTTGATTGCATCGCGCGAAGCGTGCACCGAGCCTGGGAGTTGTTCTCACTATTCCCCGCAGAGGCTCATCTCCGGAGCAAGCGCGCCGGCACTCAAGACATTGCGGCACCGGCACGGATTCCGGGGGGCCGGCCCCACCGGCCCCACCGACGCCGGCGCCAAAGGAAAGGAGATTTAATCAGACTATGGGATTCCTGCGAAGCCAAAGGATGACATTGGGATGAATAGAAAGGTGCTGATTACCGGCTAGTAACACTGCGTTTAGAAACATGAAACGGACAATGCAATTGCGTTTATCCAGGTATCCAGGCAGATATCGTTGGTTTTCAAGATATGAGGATCGCAAGTGACTATCTCCGCTTTTACTTTTGTAAACAGCACAGCCAACATTATTTCACTATCACTGACTGAAAATCGCGTGTGACGCTCGAACGGATGGTGCCTTCTCTTGAATTATAAACTGATCCAGCCTCATTGACATACTTCATCACCCCACAAGCCCCAAACCTCAGACCGCAAGCTCTTAACTCTACTCGTCCAGATCCAGCTCCTCCTCCTCCTCCTCCCTCTTCCTCTTGCGTGACTCAAGATGTGCGCTAGTATGCTTGTCCCGGGCAACGCAAAGCAGATTCTTGGCCGACATATTCAAAGCCTGCAGGAGACCCTGAACTAACGGATCACCAGCAGCCGCCTCGCCAGGCGTTCCCATCTGCACGAGTCGACTGCACAGCTCAAGCTGCTCCTTCACGACCGCGTCATCCTGGGCCTCCTTGTCCCGGTCTGCCTGTGCTGCGTGCGCTTGGAGTTGGTCCTCGGTGGCATCGGGCTTCAGGTCTGGCAAGGCTGAAGACTCAGGCGGCGCGTAGGCGAATATGTCGCCGTTGGTCATGATGTCCTCGTCGAGGAAACGCGAAAGCAGGCTTGGGCGCCCATCTTCACGGATGCTCTCTAGGAAGGATTGGCCCATCTCCTCCAGGTCCTCCTCGGAAATCTCCGTCCGCGGACGCTTGCTGGACCTCCGAGAGACTTCGATGCTGTCATCGCCGGCGTCATCTGATGCGGCCTTGCGCTTCTTGGACTTGGGAGCGGCCCGTGGGACGGCTTTGGCGCGGAGGGCGGTGATGGCCTGGTTGACGTCGCGGAGGGTCGGCATCGGGGTAACGACGTAGGGGCCCGGGGAGCCAAACACGCGCGCAAGCATGTGGTCGCGAATCTTGGTGCGGATGTCCTCGGGGTCGACAGCCTCGTGGGCGGTGGAGCGCCGGAGGGAGGAGAGGGCCTTGAGGGTGCCGGTGCTGGTGCAGACCTCCTGGTCGAGCTCAAGATGCAGCTCGATGTTGTCGGTGAGGCCGAGGGCGAGAGCGGCGTTCCGTAGGCGGCCGGCAGACTCAGGCTTGTGCTTGGCGGCGTCATGGGCGATGCGGAATACCCGGCCAAGGTAAGTGACGAGGTCGGCGGCAGAGAGGTGCTCACGGATGAAGGCGGGCCAGTCGAGGACATGGTGCCGGGCGCTGGTGTGCTGGCCGGATGTATGCACGGCGAGAGCAGCGGTCCACCAATCTTGATGTAGCTGGTTCCAGACTCTAGTGAAGTCGGCCTCGGGGAGTTGAGCTTGGTTCCAGGTCTCATTAAGCTCGCGGAGAGACTGGTCTACCTTAGCATCCCGGCGGATGCTTACAATGACGGGGTTTCTGCTGCTAGACATGGTGGAGGAGCACTGGTGGCGCGCTTGATGCGAATGCTGAGCACAGGCAACAAGGGTAGAGAACTGCACGATGGCAAAGGGAGACTCCTGAAATTTGAGAAGTTTTCGAGAAACGAAGAACTAACGCGAGAAAAAGAGCAGATTCTCAAATGGCGAGGTTGTCCGACGAACAGCTGAATGGAATTTCGGGGGCAACAGACGTAGCATCATTCGTTGCTGTTGACGGAGGGAGCTGCATTTAGAAAGAATGCTGGACGTTATCACCTGCACCAATACCAGGCCTCAACTGCCATCCAAAACACCTGCCAAACCTGCGATCATTGCTGCACATTTACGCTTTTCCATCTAATTCACAGTGTCATTCCAACGGGCCAGTTGCAAGTATGTGATTCTTCCCTTATACTTTGAAGCGCTATCTACAGCACCACGGGTCTCCAAGCCTTTGGAAGAAAGGCAGGTCCATGACTCCAAATCAATTCTCCACGATGTCCGCACCCCGGGCAGCCAAAGCCCTCCAAGCACCATGCACCCCCCATGAACCCAATGCTCATGGCTTCGCCGCATTCTTTCCATGCATCTTCGAATCACGATGCAGAACGACATTCTCAGCCTGGACCATGACGGTGTTGATAAGATTCCGGCTGAGGTCGTCGGCTTGCGTTTTCATGTGTGGCCGAAGTGCAAGAAGCTGCTCCATCTTTGACACAAGAAAAGAGTGCTGGCCGTGGGAATTGAGTGATTTGAAATACGCAATCTCGCCCGAATCACTGCCGACGGAAGGTGGTGAAGTCGGCATCTTGTCCTGTCTCGTTGGCGAAGTGCAGAAAACCGACGTCCGATGATTTCAGTGTCGCTTCCCAGCTTCCGAAGTGGGAAGAGCTGTTGTCGTAGTCTTGCGGTTGGAAGGTTTCGCGGTAGCTTGGAAAGCAAGAGCACCTGCCGGCTTGTGCTGAAAAATGTCAGGCGGACCTTGGAGATGCAGGCACCTGACGCCCCGTGCCCCAGTGCTTCTCGAGGGAAGAAGTCGTGACGGATGTGTCTACCTTCCTGGGACGCGCCGGCCGCGAGTTTAGCCACGCCTTGCCAGGACTTTTGCCAACAATCTGCCCACTTCTGGCATCGGCTGACTGTACACGCTCGGCCGTGTGCTTGGTTCGATCTCGCACTCGAAAGACACGCGTCGTAGGGATGTCAAGCGCCCCAACCAGTCGTGGCTGTGAAACGATGCGTCACTGTCCTCGACGGTGATCGAAGGTAATGTGAATGCGATGAAGTACGGATGGCTTTGGTGCAATCCGTGAATTGAAAGAGTTGAGAATGCGATGGATTGTCGACGGTGGGACGACAGAGATCTTGCTGTGATGTAGTCGTGCTGTCAGGTTGCGATTGGGATGGTGACGAGGCGACGACGACGATGATGCGGCAAACAAAAAAAGAAAGAAGTGACCGGGCGTTGCGTCAGCCAGTTTGTAGTGAGAAAGTTTCAAAGGCAAGAGGCAGCCGATGTTGACCCCATCCAGCGGCAACCACGGGAAACTGTATGGGCTGCCTGAAATATGAACGGAAGGGCCATCGCTCTAGCCGTTGCACTTCCTACGTCTACCCACATACGCCTTCCTCCTACCCTTCTCTTGACTTGTGGCCCCCTTCCGACAACGAACGCCAAAATTCCAACCGCCGCGGCACCTTTCAGAAAGTTCCATCCGCCAGCCTCGGCAAACCAATTGTCGAGGCTTGAATACCGCTGGCCTCTTCCCCAGCCCATCCTGGATAAACTTGCAGTCTACTCCGTCGTTTTAGCCGTCTCGATGCGGCCCTTCGAAATGGGATGAGCAAGTCATCAAGCGAGAGGTTGATCTGAAGCTGAAGTGTGGTAATGACGCAACGGGAGGACCGCCCCGGCGAGTCAATCGACAGAAAGCCACCTCCGTGCATAACGCTCATTACTTCGTGTGTCTGGGGGATGAGCAAGCACAGCAGCAGCAAATGGTGTTTGCAGCGATCGAGATCCCCATCTTCGGCTGCTAGTGAACAACATTATCCCTCGACAGTCCTCCGTCACTGCAAGAAGAATGGTGACTGCAAGCTTTGACTGGCAAGAAGTGTAATCCCCCATCAGGACTCGCGTTGCAGGATGGCAAAGTACGTCACCTTGATTGTATCACCCTGTTGTCTGGACTCAGCCTTATGGCCTTCCCAGCTGAACTTTGTCCTAGACCAGAACCCCCGCTGAAGCTCAGAAAAGAGCCATTCCAAAGCTATCAGCAATGGGAGCCACTGAATACAACTTGCTCGCCCGATCGTCTCTTACAAAGATGAGGAAGACAATGGCTACTTCTTGAGCGAAGATGATGTCTTCAGCGACCAAGGCGTGCCCCGTGAGAGATGCCAAATGGGTGCGTCTCATTGTACAATGGACAAGGGGCAGCATGTCAGCATAACCGGCAGACCACATTGACATGCCGCACCAAGTCCAGGTGCGGAGGCAGAGATCACAATGACATCGACTGATCACCAAGTCCCTCGGCCACAAATCAGTCTTCTGCAGCTCTTGCAGCGCAATAGAACAGTTCTTGTTGCCGCAGGTGGTCTCCTGGCATTACTTGCTGTCTTGCGCTCTGCTAAGTCTAAGAGAACAGCGCTGTCATCCGCACGACCAGTGTTTAAATCATTTGGAACGCATCTTGCCATGCTCTACCCGTGCTTTCGTGCCACGATGGACTTCCAATGCTTAACGCTCCTCCATTTGCTCTACATTGGCAATATCACGATACCCTTCTGCCCGAGCAAAGGCATTTCAAGGACGTGAATAAAACAATATCTCGCCATCACAACAGTCTCTTTTGGTTTAAGTACAGTGAACTTGAGTGGAGATATGAGAGCATGTAAGAGAAAACGATAGTTACTTTTGTACGTGCTAGAGTGTATAGCGGGGGGGCGGATTAGGCTGATGCTCTTTCAAAAAAGCAGCATCTGAAGAGTTGAGGTGTTGCATAACTACGCGAGCAATCAATAGTTATGCTTTCTATGATTCTCTCCATCCCAGATTGTTGACTAGCAAAAGGGACCCAGCCTGAAAGATTCTGGGCGTGATGATTGGGACCAGGCCCTGTATTCGTACTAATTAGGTTATGAATCATGGAATTAGGGATATGGAAGGGCGATGCTGTGTTTGGTGGGACTTATTTGAATGTTTGCGCTATCTATGTATAACTCGTTCGACCACTTTGTCTCAATATTTTGGCTTGGGCTGGCTTGTCAATTGAGCGGGCTTGGAATAGATTGCTGCATCAGGAGAAAGGGCTAGATGGTCTATAGGCATGTGCTGCTGGTTTTGGGAAGCCGAAGAACGTCTGAATATTATAAGGGAAACTCTGAACTCTGACATCAGCCTGCTAAAGATCTACTCAAAGACGAGGGGATCTCGGGGTGTAGGCACGAAAACCCCGCTATGCAATCTGTTCAGGCTGCTCCCGCTATCCGTACACACTTTTCGAAGTCAGTCTCCTGCTGCTGACTTCAACTCATCAACACAGCCCACCGCCGCCTACCACCCTCGCAAAACCACTATTGGTGGTCTGTGCTCAGACTCGACCAGGCTGCTCGCTGCAGCTTGACAGACTGGTCACAAATGTAAGGGGAACCAGGCCAGGTGGCATGGGTTACACAGATGTGGTCATTTTTCCAATTATTGTCTTGGCCCGCAGCCTGAAAGATGTTGCTGCCCAGTTTGAGCTTGCCGAGCCTGCAGCAGTCCCAACGAGTATGCTGCGGGCCTTTAAATCAAAAAGACTTCATCCGATTGGTGTGTTGGTGCGAGATGCGTAGTGTCTTGCGCTTTGCACCAACAGACCAATCATTGGTGGTGTCCAGAAGCGAAGCCCCGCCCCGCTCTCTACGGTCGCGTGGGAAAATCAGTTCAACAAAGAGTGCCGGTGAAGAGGGACAAGTCCGTTCCACAATGCTGCTAGTTCAAAGTCCTATCGATGGATCAAACTTCTTTCCGGTCGAAGATACTCGTGGCTTCTTAACCCTATTATTCTCACCGTCGCCCTATACTACCCATGATGTTACCCTCCAGTGCGGCGTCTGTGGCGAAGCGCCAACGGCCAGATTCAACGCCAGATCACGAAGAGATTGCATGTTACGCGGCTGAAGATCACGAGATGGACGACGGAATGGATGATACGGACTTTCGCTTCTTTGACATTGACACGGAGCCCGGCACGCGGGCCAGAAAAGCGGCCGTGCCGAGAGAGACCGGCTGCGATGACGACTTTGAGTGTTGTTTAAGACCACCAGTAAGCCAATCTACAGACTGAGCGACAACCCTAAAACTAACGGAACGTACAGTCTGCTCTAGATCTTGATTCGGGAGAGGTGGAAGCGTGGCACCCCTATATTCGGGAACGCTTACATCAGCTCGAGGATATCATCCGTGATTTCCGGATCCTCTCGGAGCAGCAAAGAATTACCAACGAAGACACAGATACTACCCGACTGTCTCTTCACGAGAGCCTCGTCATGCGAGTACACTCGGAGTGCGCAGAGTTGAACTATGCCTTGGGACAAACCGATGAAAATAGATATAACTTCCCAATGATGGACAAAGCCAACTCAGAGGCCCTAACAACATGGCGTACGCAGTGGCAGAAGCGCAGGGCGCTACGTGAGCTAGTCAAGGAAGCCTCCAAAGCCCTCAGCGATTGTTACAGAAGTTTGGCCACCGAGATTGATGCCGGATTGAACTCGATTGTTGAGTTGGGCATGCCCGCGAGGCTGGAGTCCGCCCGACAGAAGCTGGAACAAGCCATCAGTCCACAGGGAAACAGGAGGGTCAGATTCCCTCCACGCGTGCGACGTGAAAACTCAGATAAGCGCCAGAAAGGAGGGACATGATAGACACCCACGTAGGCAAATGTTAAGTACCATTTCCACCTTCCCATGCTCAATTGGCATTCATTTGTGTTTTCTACGAGGCTTGCGTTATAATGAGCGGCATCGGTCACTCCATGGCTTAGACCGAGGGGTCAAAGATTGGTGATAGAGGAAACCTCGTCAGTTCGCAACTGCGACCGTGACCTCGGCCTTTGGTGAGGGGGGCTAGACAGCCAGCGTGCGGCCATGCAATTGTCAGGGGAAGACCCACTCAAGCTTCCGAAAGAAGGAAATGCTTTTGCCGAATGAGCTTGCTGGGGGTCAGAGTCCACCGCCCCACGTCTGGCGGGCCAATGACCCGCCCCCTCATGGCTGGTACTGGATGGAGCCTTGTCAGTCAATCTACCTTTGTAGTTCCCAGAAGCCGTGTAGGAAGCCGAGTCACCAGCAGCAAGGTGTATTTTCTTTCTCAAGGGTCAAATGTACCATGTACGTTACTGCACGCATGTTCCAGTTTCGATGGTCAAGTTGGATCCTCGGAGCGAACGCAATCAATACTAGGCGGAGCTTCGCTTACATCAGGTTGCCGCATGGGATCAAGCAGGGGGCTGAACGCCACGTGTCTGAGACCATCGTCAGAGCGAAACTGAAAATTGCAAAAGATAAGAAGGCTGCGTCTTGGTGACCACAGCACCTCTTTGTACTCCTATAAAGTATGCCAAGTGGTGGCGCTACATCTAGATCGGCATTGTTTACCGGGAAAAAGGCCGCCGGCGACCATGGTGTTTGGGGTGGATCCTTGCCAGATGGCTCCGAGTCTGCCCCACTTGTCGGGCCGGAATCCGATGTAGCGGTCGGACTTCTCCGGACTTGCATCCTCTGAGCTAACCTCAGAACCTAGTGGTGCGGTCACTCGAATACTTCATTTCAGCCAATTCACTCCATTTTACAATCGGGTCACCATCCATGTGCCACAAAGCCGTTCATTTTGGCGGCGATGGCAATGACCGTCCAATCTCGCATCCATCTACCAGATTGTGACCAGCACGCATCAAGAAAGCTCAATCGCTTCACAACATTTTGGGTGACATGAATGCATGTGAATGAAAGCGCAATCCTTTTCGTATTCGGCTGGGTTTGAAACATACCCACTGTATTGAAACACCTCTGTGAAATTTAACCGTATCAAGACGTCCAGGACACTGGTCCCGACGGCCCTCCTAGCCATTACAATTCCGCACAGTGCCGTCTATCCTGCTCTTTGATATCAGTTTGTTCCATCAGACAGACAATTCAAAGAGAAGTTCCCGAAATCTTCATAATTCAACAGTTATTGCTTGCTCTCGTCGTACTGTTCTTCGACAGGACCGTGACTGACACAACTCTGCACCATAACCCTCGTGACAGTAAACATGGGGAAAACAATTCTCAGTTGCACACTCTATTACAGCAGTCGTACCACCACTGTCTGGGCAGAAGACTTAACATCAGGAAGCTCCCACAGAAAGTAATGCTGCAGAAAAACATGTGCAGGGCATTATTCGCCTCAACTGACGCGTAACGTTTCTACTGCAGTCCAGATCCTGCAAGTTTCTTACCCTTCCCTAAAGACAAAACTAGTTGTAAGACTATGTATAATGTGAAGTATGCCTCGTTCTTATTCATACCAAGCTGCGTCTCATTTCCAGCCCGTTATGAATGGGATGAAATCGCTGAAGTCTCAGCCTGAAAGGGCCGGCGTATTTAGGAGCCCCCGGCGCCATTTAGCGGACTTGTTTCATGTGCAGAGATCCCCGCGGCGTTAAATATACGAAAGAGGGCGGTTATTCCTGAGACGAGATTCCCGGATTTCACAATTCATACATAGGCGACCGCCTGGTCAAGCATTGGTTCTGTGGAAGCATGCAGCGTGGCCGCATTTGCTGGGTATGCGTGGATTCATGCTCGTCTAGGAGCCACGCCTTTTCTATGTAAGCCTTGCTTAATAGAGGACACTATGATAGCCTCACTAGCTATGTGCGGCGCACATCCTGAAGTGTGCGGAATGGCGAGGGACGCAACAATTTCATCTGTGTCAAGCTCCGCTCCCTAAACCTTTCCGTTGGCAATATGTTTATCGTTATCGTCGCTATATCGTCTGCGTTCTTGGTGAGAGTCATAGTTTTCTGTTATTTCAAATCATATAAATTTTCTGGAGAGCTTTGATATTTCCTTTTACTTGGTTTCTCGTGCTAAGATAAATATTTCAGCAGCGTGACTTAAGATCACCTGCAATAATTCCCCGTCGCAGCTGGTGGATCTCCAGCTAAGGAGACTCATACTCCCTCTATCTCACCCTCGCTGCACTAACTGGTCACCTGTATGGCCCTGAAGGCGAAAACCTCAGCATAGAGCTGGAGCCATAGAGAGATGCACCTTACTTCTAGACTGCAGCAACTGAGAAGGTTTCCAGCAGCAACTACTTACTTGCTCGGCATATCTGGTCTTCAGGGTTAAAGGAAAATGGACTGATAGTACACTATAGACGAATCGATAGCTATAGTTTCGTTAGCGATAAGTGTAGTCCGGGAATTGCCATGGGCGACTTGAGTTGGTGGACATCAGGACCTCGGAGCACGTCTTTGAAACCCATGACTTAGCCCCTCGAACTATTGACTTGAGGTTGAAGCGTAGACTGCGTTTCTGAAGTTCCTTGAAAGTAGAGATGTATTGTCAACCGTTGTCCGCAGTCACAGCATACTGAACCACCTAGCCCTTGCATAGACCCCAAAGAGGTTCACGCTTAACTGAAGAAGCTCGCGAATTACGAACAATGTAACAGATACCTGAGCTGGTTCCTGTCTCTCATTATCGGTTTTGGCTCAGGGTTATGCACTGACCGCAACGACAGCTTTCAGATCAGCGTGTCTCCTTGCATATCTCATCAGACAGGTCGTCAGCGATGTTCAATTATTAGACAACCAGAAAAGGAAACTCCATAATCAAAGTTTGTTCCAAATGATGTTTGTCACCGTCTGTGTTTAGACAGCTGCTAAACGTGCTTTGGTGCTTCGCACAGCTGATTATTCTTGTCAGCCCCACGTTTGGTGTCAAGATCGCGAGGAGCGCGCTGTATGCCAGAAAGGTTTTCTGGGTTTTACTAGACGATTCGCGAGCTGGAGTCGAATTGCATGGGTTCGGCTGACAACTCAGTGCCTTGTTTGACGTGATTGCCATTGGCGATATTGAAACCGAACCGTTCAAGTTTCACGCCGTACTCGTTTAACTGCATGTCGGTCGTGCGTGTCAGGTGGTCCATCGCATCGGCTGGGCGGATCATCTAGAGATAGCAAGCTTACTTTGCGACGGCATTATATCGCAATGATTACCGTTGTATTGATATAGAATTCGCATCCATCCTGCCTTTGGAACATTCACAAGGTGGAGAAGAAAGGTACGGAGATGGTCCGCAAGTAAGGAAGTCATCGAGGCCGGATTCCAGATTTTATCACACTGCCTAACTTCACAAATGAGTACACCAACCTCAGCACGTTGCAAAGAAAATGGAAAGACACAAATGACGGCCCCAACATATTTTCAAGTTCACTTGCAAAGAATGACACCGGCTCAATATATTACTACCAGCATCCATAGGCCTGTATTCGCAGATAGATTACTCCCAGGTTGGCAGCCCAGATCTCTTTCCCATTCCGTTGAGACTATTTACCTTGTGAGAAGTAATGAAAGACCCGTGGCGACTTTGAACTAACATCTGTGATCCTCCATGTTCTACAGGAGGAGAATCCCTGGCCCATTCCCTTGAAGTTTCCCGGTAGATCATGTTGATGTCCTAGTAATGGGCAGGGGTTGCTTCTATATTGGGCAAGTGTCATCTGGCTGTTCTTTGGGATTCTCGACGTGATGGTCGTTCATTTACCAAGTTGCCGTAAACGTCTTCAGCTTGCGCAGCATTCTGAAGTCTCGCGTTTTGAGAGGTCGCCACTGCCTTTGAGAAGAGGACATGGTGGAAGCTGTCGGCATATGAATTTTCGGTTCGCTTCCCCCAAAGTGCAGTCTTGGGAGCTTATGGTGAAGACATTGCCTCTGCGAAGGCAGCCCGCGCTATTCTAGTCGTGCCAGTCACACCAGTCAAGGTGATTTCAGTCACTCGGCTTTAGGCGCAATCTCGGCGAGGTCATTTCTTCCCTGGAGACATTGCCGGACACGGCAGATACAAAATGATGACGGCGGACTAGTTGTGCGAGTTGTACATGAGGTCTGGAGTTTGCGGGGTTCGTGGACGCAGATGGGTGAGCTGCCCAGTCCATCTTGCAGGTTCAAGGGTATACAGCAGATGCTCGGATCAGCGCCTCAAGCGACGGTTTGTCGTCTCGCGCAGGGCTTGTACTGCTCGATGGTACCCAATACGACGGCCGTCAGTGTTCAGTTGGTACGAAAGAACACTCAAGGTTCGACAGACGAGAAAACGTGGGGTTTTAGTTCAAGTTTGGCGTAAGCCGCCTGGGCTCTCTTCTTTCTGTTTCGCAGAAACTCTGGGCGGGGAGACGTCATCTCCGCACGAATTTTCCCGGGCGGCTGCGGCTTCAGATGGGGTCAATTCGTATGAGCGGATCATCAAAGGCATCCATAAACGAACCAAGTCGCCCATGTCCTCGCTTCTCGTGTTGCCTTGTGACCTTGGCCCCATTGACCTCAGCCGCATAGCCAGTAAAGTCGCGATAGTCATCACCAAACACGAGGCCACTGTGCCAACCGTTCTCACTACGATAAGACTTTCTCTGGTATTTGCAAAAAGCGCGGCTGAAACACTTCCAATGTTCAGGTTCGCAGCTCGCGAAGCAGCGCCAGCACTTTGTAACAACTAAGGATGGTCTGCCTGCGTTCAATAATAAGGACTGCGTGAGATCCTAGGCCGCAGTCATTGGCCAATAGATAGGCAGCGGGGGAGCAGAATGAGAAGTGTCACTTAGGATACAGTCCTTCTTCTATGCGGATCTGACTCAGGTGGGATGACTTCGCCGGCCGTTGGACTGCGGGAGAAAAGCGTCGGCATACCGGGGATTGAGGCCAAGGATGTAGCCAGCGCCATGATAATTCTGAAACGACACGTCCCTGTTGTCCACTCAGTCTTAGAAAGAGATCATAGTCGACGAAGCGCCCGAATCGCTTTGTGAACCCGCATTTGTCTCATCACGCCAGCAGTCTTGTCTCAGCGATGCGCCTCTCTGACTTCAGTAACCAAATAATGGGGTTGTGTAATCACCAGGTGAGTGACTACCTGTCGTGATCTTTGTCGATACCCTTTGAAGCTAAGGAAGCAAACTTCTGTCTTCTCCCTTGCACCAACATACAATATGAGCAATACTTTGATGCAAGACAGCCACGTACGACCATACCCACTGGAGAACTCGGGATCCCGTCCGCTCTCCCATAGATAAGCCAGTGAGGGCTGGAGTAGTAGTCGGGTCGGTGACGACCGGCGAATGCCCGGTGTCGTACGTTTACTTTTTCACCTCGCGTAGTTCGCTCTCCTTTTTGTTACGCATCTTCGCTTCTGCTTTAGGGGGGAAAGAGGTTGGACAGGAAGTGCAACAGCACAAGCTGGAAAATGGAGGGCGACTCGGGTGTGACAACTCAAGTCTTTGTTCGTGTGTGTGCGTGCGCAGCGAAGGCTCAGCATGCTGACGAAATGGGGGCTTGAGGGGTTTTGGAGGGGACGCTGCGCCAAAGGCCCAGGGCGCTGGGATGGGCGAAGTCGGTAGTGAGATCGAAAATGAGCCGCAGGAATGGTGTGACTCCTCAAACAGCCGGGTTACGAGGCGATGAAGGTTTTGTGGGGAAGAATGCATTGGGCTTGGTGGGGCAGGTGAGATGAGTGATGTGGTGCGTGTGAGAAGACGAGAAACAAAACAAGTTATGGGATTTGGTGGATCCGGCTATGATTTCGATGCTGTTTTGGACCGTTTCTGGAGGCGATCAGTTGAAGCGAATATTGAAGCCTTTCATCCTAAATGGTTCCGATTTCAGGGGCAAATTGGCCACAGCTTCCCGAGCAAACGCTTACCAGGGCCCTGCTGTTTGCTATGTCCCCCCCTCATTCAGCTTGAAAAGCTCATTAAACGCATTGTCTAGATTGAATGTTTCCGTCTACAACGAATATGGTTCGTCTCTTGTAACGAACAATATCAAAGTTTATGCCTTTTTATCTCGATGAAAACCCCAGCTATGGGCCATGAAACTGTGCATAGACCTCATGGTAAGCAGCTGAAGTCTGATAGTTGTGAGACTTTATGCATTCGCCGATGCCTCGAACTCTGCCATCAGGATGTCTTATGTACTCATCGTCATTTGATGACTACCCGGACGGAAAAGCCTGGGGCTGGGGGCGTTGGCACAACCCATTTTGCTGAAGCTGTGGTGCAAGTTGCTCGAAGTAAAGATGTTTACACAGCCTCGGTGCTTGATATTGAAAATCTTGAGGGTACACGCCAAGGTGCCGGTGCAGTGGGTGCTGAATCATGCCGATTTTACTTTACTGAGCGAACTTGCTTTGTGATTGTTGCTGGATAGTTGCGTTGGTACGTCGATCAACCGTTTTGCATCCCAGCTTCGCAATATTTGCATTTCGTGAGATGCAGGGAACGGATATGCTTGCCGTCGTGTCGTCAAAATACTACTGTCCACGGCCGACTGCGTCTCGCAGACAGCCTTAGAAAGAACCCAAAGAGCGCCAGAGAGAGCCTGCTTGGACAGATCATCTTCGCCGTGATACATGTCGTCGTCCATCAGTGTGTTGTAGGGGTCGCACTCCTCCATACGTTTGGCGACCTTGTCTCCGACGGCGACCGGGACGACATAGCAGCCTTATTTGGTCTCGTTGATGGGCTTGCACAGCTGGAAAGCGTCGGCTGGGACGTTCGAGTGGTTGGAGGCAAGCGGTTGGAAATGGCCGCTCGTCTAACAGGTCCGCATTCCCTTGAAGCGCTTGGCAGGACTGCGAGCGCTGTTTCTTCTGGAAACTGGTTGGGCTGACCCTGGCAGTGATGGTGGCTTTGCTGTGGCTATTTGTACTTCGCCCCGCTGCGCCAGAGTGACTACGTAGGCAGCTGATGTGGCTGTTGAGCACAAGTTCGTCGGGGAAATGCTTTATGCCGGCACTGTCAGTTGAATGGACTGATATCTCACCGGCAAATGGGGGAGGCGCAGAGTCACATCGCCCAGCTAATCTTCTGACTCGATGCGGTTGATGCCCCCCGTCGCGCCGCCATGCTTCGTGGATGTCTGTAGTGATTGTTTGTGTCGGCCCGCAGCGCAGCCCTGCCCGCTGCTTGAGCAGCGTTTTCAGGCGCCGGGCAGCCCCAGCATTTGCGTCCATCGACGAGAAGGCTGTTCGACGCTTTCAGTGTTGTTCATGGTATCCTCGGCCTTTCACTTTGGTGAGGCTGGGGCAGTAGGTCTAGGTTGTGCGAGGGACTCAAGTCGTCACGTCTCTCATTCGACGAGATCATGACAGATGCCGACTTCGTTGATTCAGGCTGGGATAATGTTGCGAGCTGGAGATGCGTAGTAAGGCGATGAGAGTAGTAGGAGTCGTTACTTTCCGATTGAATAGTTTGAATGCTGCATGGACTGATGGATAATGTTGATTTGGCATGGGAGCATTGTAAAGCTCTGCTGATAGATTAGTTTAGGACGGCTTTGTTTCAGACCGTTTGAGGGATGGATTGCTTCTCTCTGTCATAGCTGACTGTAAAGAGCATTGCATTCAACCGTGCTGTTGGAGCTCCTCTTTTCAATCGACATTTTCCGATATCTCGCCTAGAATAGGCAAATCCTGCACTTGCACACCAGTACTGGGGTGCATTCTCTATTGAACATTCAACATCAGCATCAGATTTCGAAGCTGCTTGATGGGTCTGCGCCTTGGGATATATAATTGAGTGCTAAATGACGCCAGTCCGGATACGCGAGGTCCAGCAAGTTACATATGTTGTTCCATTTCATCGACACCTTTTTCAGCGAATCACAAAGTTCACAGCAAGGCTAGAATTGAAGGAATCGGCTCCTGAATATACTGCCCTCATTCAGCACTCGATGGAATATTCTGCTTCTCGAGCAGCAACATCGCCGCGGGAGACATGGTAATGTCGGCAAGTGATACTATATAGGCCGTATGTTAAGTTCAGTACTGCATACTTCATACGCGTTCTTTGAGCCTTGGTAAGTAGGAGTTGGCCAGCTTGGGCTATGCGAGGACATCCCCACTTGATGCAAAGAGTGAAGCGGCACAATTACACACAGAACGAATGCTTATTTCGGCGTTTGATCTTGGTGAGCTGAATGGATGTCCAGCGATGAACCTGTGCTATTAATGCAGATATTTGTCTGAGGCATCGTGAGGCCTGGACGATATGACCCTAGGCTTCGATCTAAACAGGCCGAGACCATGCAACCTGCTCCGGTCATCGGATGTTTGTGTTGCTGAAAATGGATTTGGTCCCGATCCATCCCTGAGCCCATGTAGTATGCTGTCTCGGCGTTTGCACTGGAAAATGTCCTCGCCCAAATTAACGGCATCGGGTCCAGTGATCTGGGAAGTCTTTACAACCAGGAAGCATCATTCTGGTTGCTGTCCAGGCTGCAGTCGAAGCCTCTCAGAAGAAAAGATTCTTTTGCAAATAACCTCTCAATACTTCATTTCAGCCAGCTGAAGACTTCAACTTTGAAGTTTATGTCATCACACCTTCGCCATCGGAATGACCGTAGGGTTTTCAATCTCTACATCCTGGACCTGAACATTGTTCCCGCCCGCGAGGCGACGCCAGGCTGGGTGACGTTGCTCCATCACTAATGTAGAGTTGACACCTTGGAGGCCACCGCTAATGCAGATTGCGCATGAGAACAGGGCGGTTTGCCAAATTGTCAATCTTTCTTCCCTTCTAACTTTTCTTCTTCGCAGTTTGCCGCCTAGAGGCGCACCTTATCAACTGCCGTATTACTCTCACGGGGAAATATTCGAGGGCCAGGATAGCCTAGGTCATAGAGTAACCTCTATAGCTACCTATGGGGGTATATGAAGAGAGCGCGAATCGCCTTACAGGGGGCAGGCATCTCCCTCTTCACACTACTACAACCCGTTACTCCTTTGACATCAATATGGCCTCCTGCCCTGCCTCGAACATCGGCCTGTCGATCTCTACTCATTCAAGCTGCAGGCTTGAGATCTTGGCAAAACCCCTCATGGACCTAGAAGCTGATGGAGACCGTTTCAGGCGATGCCATTGGCGTTGCGTTGGGTCCTTAAATGGTTGGTAATCCCCTGCTTCTCTCACAACCGTCCGCCCCATACACGTTGTACACGTTTGCGATGCCTATGCCAAAGTCATGGCCAGATCTGCGGCAGTCAGGCGGGCTAGAACACTTTGCTTCCCGGGCTACTGTTTGTGCAGCATCGCCAATGAGAACAATGACAGGGATGAAGACATCTGGGATGATGTCTGGCAGCTATCGTTCTGACCTGGCGGGAGAGGCGTTTCCGTACAGTCCGGGCAATGGCACGAACCCTAAACCGCTTCCCTTCATGGCGGAGAGCCCTCGCTGTCGACCAGAGCTTGAGGCAAGCCCAACTCTTCAAAAGGGAACCGATCTCGACTGATGCTCAGAGCTTGTTATGAATGCGTCTGGGGCAAGCACAGAGCAAGCTGGGAGGTCTCGATGATAGGGTCGAGCAGGTATTACGGGTAGGGTGAAGAAGTTGGACCCCCGAGGTGTGTGATGGTTTGACGATCGAGGAGTTGGAGCCCCATGTTCATGGGCCAGGGTGACGTTGGAGGCCCGTCATCGCCATCGCCGTTGACTGATCTTGTCGTCATCACCATTATCGTCGCTAATACTGTCGCCACCACCGTTCCTGTATTGGTCGGCAGCATCCTCATTTTTCTCGCGTCAATTGTCTCAGCCGACGGCCAGGTAGTGAGTTGAGACTCCGCCATGTGGCTCCGATTTGTGGCTTAAGAAGGCGGGCATTTTCATCCGGGCTTATTCGAGGGCTGGGATGGAGGGTTGGTAATATTCGATAGAAAAAGGCGGACAGAATCCACTAGACTACGCTATTTTCCCCGAGCAACCTGGGTCTGACGGGACCGCAAGATGGGTCGGCCATGCTGGTGCAACTGCGGGTGGCTTTTATCGGAATGGAAGCGTGTGCTCTGCGATAACATTACCGTTGTCAAAGTTATTGATATGTAATGCAAGCAGTAACACAAAAAGAATAGAAGAGTTGAAAGGACAGCCACTTGACAATGGACTGGCCATACGCATGGACCGACAATGATGTATCTTCGCAGAGATGCGCTCATTCACCGGTCTTACCTGGTGGCTCCAAGTCTTCAGCGGGCTTGCAACAGACAGACCGAAAAGCTTTCGTCTACCTGGGAGCCGAGTACTTGGTGCGTTTTCGCCACATTACCTATCTTGAAGCGTATGTTTATGCTGATGGTGGCAGCGGTTATGTTTCATCGACTGGCTCCACTATTTTTCGAGATCCTGTTTGGTGAAAGGCGGGATCAATGTTTCGGTCGGACTTAGGATGATGGTTCAACTTGGGGTGATGATGGTTTCCCTCGGCGCTGGATCAAGGTCGGCGAAGGCGGCGGCAACGACAGCGCCGGCGTAAGCGGCAGCGGCGTTGAGGTCTGTAGTGGGGCGCGGGGAGTTGAAGTGATCGTGGTGACTGCTTGTTGACAATATCGGACTGGTACGGCGGAATATGATTGCCGCTGATTCAGAAGTGCGAGTGTTAATTGAGGCGACTGGTCTGACCTGACGCATGTTTCACCAAGTGGTTTAGGTCTGCCTCTTGGAGTCGTCGTCGCTACCATCAAAGGAACTCACTTCCAGTGCAGAAGAGACACCACCAAATGAAGTCTATTGGCGCAGTCGGACGGATACAATTGGTCATTGTATCATCCAGTCGTTAAAATGTTCTATTTTACTTTTGCGGGCCTCCTGAAAGGACTCAGCGGTACTGCGCTTCGGATTCATCCAAGCAAGACAAATGAACGCAGAGAGACCGATGCTGCAATCTCAAGACGCACTCACCGCCCATAAGACATATTGGCCCGGCCTGGTTCTCTTCACAGTGCTTCAACGTTGAATCATAGGCTCTTATGATTCGTAGCCGATGTAGCCGCTTGTCTTTCGGAACTGGTTCAATTCTGCCTGGTGCCAATCGGCCGCAATTAGCGGCGTGGAACTCACATGCTTTCTACGCAGAGGACCAATCCTGCTGGATATGATGTGATATTTGTCAAATTTTGACTCGTTGAATGACCATTGCTGTGAAACTATCTGTCTGCAAGCATGAATTAAATTGGATTCAAATTTGAACTCCTGACGACCAGAGCAAAGCGCCTGCACATGCCTTCCAAAAAAAAAAAACCTTACCTGGCACTTGCTGCATTTTTGGGCGTGCGATTCACTTATCCTATCTCAGAGTGCGCCAAAGCTTGCTTGACTCCATAACCGACGGCTTCAGCTGGGTTTACGTCGTTCGAGTTGGTTTGAGAGGTTGGTGTCTCGTGCCAGGAAGTGATCCAATGAAGTCGCCCATGAAATCGGGAGCAACACTCGTAACACTCTTGAAAGCCAGAGCGACTCAAGCAACGCCTAACCGCACGTTAACTCCGGCGATGGCCGATGACTTAACAAGTGTGCAGATGCCGTTGGCAATCCACCGGAGATTGTCAGTCAAAGTGACACCGCTACATTCGCCAACACGTAGATCCCAACGGTATCAATTGTATCGCCGATGGACTTGAGCTAATCGCCCAAGCCGCGCGATGTTGAACAACAATAAAGACCTGGCAGACACAGCCGTCTTCACAAAGTTGCAGAGATGCGCGAAAATAGATCCGAGTATCGTGTAAACGACAGTCACGCGTGAAATTATTGCTGAGATTAACTGAGACCCTGCAGCAGTCGAATAATTCGGATATTCCAACGCTACATGATGGTAGTAAGCTCCTTCTGACTTATTGGGAATGGGCAACTAGGCTCTGTGAACGACGTGGACGTCTGCCGACGTGAAGGGGTCTTCCTGAAGGATGTTTTGGAAGTCGAAGTCGAGACGGGTAGGCTCACAGCACGCTTCAACTTTGGTCATGCCCATGTTGGATGGTTTTTATGAAGGAACATCGGGAAGACATTATAGAAGGACCAAGTTCTGTCGGGATAGTTGATGAAATAGCCAACTTGCTCATCTTTTCAAGATCTGGCAGGGTAGATGATATGTAGTTGGTCTGTTTGACAACACAACTTTGATGGAAATTCATCAGGGCCATGCTCGAGAGCCGAGAAGAAATGAGATCTCTAGGCGCAGGAAGTTAATTTGACATGAATGAGACCGCATGAGTAGTTCAAAACATCCTCACTGGGGCTTTGGTCGCCCATTCTGGAGAAACAATAAGTTTGGTGACGAAGCTTCCTACAGATGCCACGGGCTACTAGCTTTGAGAAATAGATGGCAGGCGAGTGAAAGGCAAAGTGCATTAACCTGCCACTTTCATTTGTATCAGAAGTGGAACCTCGTTTTCCCTACGAATAAACCGGACACCGCCTGTTGTTGTCCGCATTCATTCAATCCAATGCGTTCGTATGGAGAAAAATGGGTGCAAGATGGCGATGGACTCTGTCCTTCGGGCTTGGTCTTTTGCCAACCAGACTGACGTTCAGTGAAAACCTCTGAAGTTGAAATAAGAATCGGCAAATGGCAAGGAATTCGTCCCGCGAGTCATGCACATTCCCATTCGGGCACAGCTGTTTGGCATGATTGGTCAGGCCGGACATCCAAAAGTTGGACGCCGGCTTTCGGCCCGCTGTCGACGGCGATCAACAATGTCTAGCTCGCACAAATGTGCAGCCAGCCGCGCTGGTGGCTTGGAATCCCACGAGGGTCAAAGTATCTGCGCGTGCTGGCAATTCTTGACCACCTGCCGATTCTCTGCGAAAGCACCCCGCGCCACTCGGAGGCAGCACGGCCGGGCGCCGTTACACCTGCCACCTCTCCAGTAAGTCAAGTCAGGCCAATGGATGCGAGATTGATTAGCTAGAGGGTCATAATGGTGCGCTCAAGCAATCCGTTGCAGCGGCGCCGGACGGCCGGCCGGCCCGTTTAGGGATGTTTTCTCACCCTCTTCTTCCGATCTTGGTGAAAAAGTCATCAACGCACCTTTTGACCACTTATTGTCTTGAGTCAAACTAATCAGCTGCAGCGGCTAGAGTTGCATGGCAATGGCTTGCCGTGGTGGTTGTCACGCCATTGGATTTCAAAAAGAAGTTGGCAAAAGACATACAACACCGGGCATTCGCCGGTCGTCACCGACCCGACTACTACTCCAGCCCTCATTAGCTTATCTATGGGAGAGCGGACGGGATCCCGAGTTTTCCAATGGGTATGGTCGTATGTGCTGGGTTTTGCGGAAGGAAATGATTATGAAGGGCAAGTTGACAGTCCTGTGAGCGTCCTTTCTTGGGAAACCAAAAGTCGGTACATCATCCTTCGTCACCTTGACGGACGGAAGAACACGCACCTAACAAAAGGACTTTCTTTCAGATACGCGGAGATGGATCAACGGACAGCGGCAAACCTTGAAATCGAAGAGCCAGGCAGATGTAGATGTATTGCCGAAGGCTTGCCCGTCGTTAAAGCATGGGAGGGGAAGTCAGGTGCAGCCGCAAACAATGAAGGTTTAGACAAACAAGAACAGAATATTGCGAGGGCCAGGGGTACTGTAAGAATTTAGTAAAACACCCACAGCTTGCTATCTTTCCGGCAGGAGTTCCAAATCCAGTGTATAATGCCAGCCACAAGAGACATTTTCGTCTATATTTAGTAACACAGAGTCAATGTCGTTGGTGCGGAAGAAATCAGGCGGAGAAGGAGGCTGGCCTTCTTCGCTAGGGACACAGTGAGGTACTGCTCGTTCCTTTCGGCACGTCATCTGGGATGCAGGCATTCGTACCCACGACAAGTCGTCCGACGAACCCGACACAAACGCCGAACAAACTGCATCCGATTTCGAGCAGATCGTAATCATTTTGGAATTTGAAATTTTGTTGGATGAAAGAATGCGACCTCACAGACAATGAGATGTGGTGTGGAATGAGGATGCGTTGCGTGACAATGCTGTTGGACGCTGCGAATGGGCGCCAACTGCCAATTTTTAGCCCCAGAGTCGGCAGCAGGTCACTGAAAGAATAGTGGAGGTCTGATGCTTCAGTGTGCAACCTCCAGCGCAGTGGGCCCCCACCTAGTCGCCCGGCGTCCTGGTGAAAGAGGGGAGGTTGATTTAAACATTTTAGCACTTCGCTCGAGGCAGAACTTCTGCCCGAGCTGGCTCAGCATGGCTTCATTCACGGCAGTCCGGAGAACAAGCCCATGCGGCCCGACATTCATGACTCTGATCATCACCACGCTTTGCGGAGCCATTCAATGGTAACTCTGGGTGTCGCTTCTTTGGCCATGATGCGTCGCCACGTCGTTGAATTTCCATGTTTGCAGCCAAAGCCGAAAGAAGTGCTATTTGCATTTCTAAAGAATTTGATTTGTGTGGGACGGACAACAAGGATTTTGCACGTAATAATAGAATTTCCCATGAGCCGACTGCCTTTCTGAATTTCTAGCCTCGTTCTTGCCGATCTTCTCGTGCTTCCCATCATCCTGTCCACTGAGCTGGCGCTTGGCCAGTGCTCCCCTCCACTTGAAGACCAACCTGTTCATGATGTACGTGGGGAATAATTGTGCTGACCAGCGAGCCAGAAGACGCATTTCGGATCAGCGAATGGTGTTGTCGAATTTGAATCGCGCAGGAGTCTTATCAGGGTCGAAGGCCTTTTCATCGCGCTGGCCTGCCTGCTTGGCCGTCTGGTCAGGCTGGGCATTGGGAGCCGATTTCTGCTCCGTCTTGGACTGCCCGTCCTTGGCTGTATATGCCCAGGCATCGAAACTAGACATGAAACACCGTGTTAGCAGATTGGAATTGATGGGTATGCACCTCAGGTTGCGTACCGGCGTGGGTTCTGCGCTTTGGGAGTCGCCAGTATGTCGCGGATTGCCCTTGCGTACGCGGAATCAGCCCGCGGCCGCTCCTCCGGGTTGGTCATCTTGCCGCGGTCGGACGCGGAAGGTTGGCGAGACATTGTTGATGGTTGTCTGCGTGTTATATTGCGTGATTGTGAAGTCGCTATGCAGGTTTGCTCGTGATGCTGTCGGGAGGAGTGGCGGTTCCAGCACGATGCAGGTTGTGCAGGAAAAGATCAGAGGGGCAGCTGAATGGAAGAAGCCTCGTTGCAAAGACGGCGGCGAGAAAGGTGGAAGGCGCGAGCCGGAGACAAACTTGCGTTTATGTTTTTCACCCCGGCAGGTTCTACCCCAACATCCTGCTCATCGCGCCTGCTGCGAACAAGCGCCAGATCCCTTTCCCTGGTCCTTCCTCACCTTGGGGGGAACCAAAAAAAAAAACAAAAAAAAATCATAAATGGGTTTCCTGACTTGAGCATCACGCACTCAGCAGCGCCAGGCCCTCCAGGTGGCCTGGAAGCCAACAGGGGCGAGCTGCTCGCTGCAAAATCAGCTTGGACCGCCTTGAGACATTCATCGTCTTCTTCTTGATGCTTGACCATGTCCGTCTTGGCATGCCGGTTCCGCTCTCTCGCTCATCTGTCTACCCTCTGCCCCCTCTGGGCACGAAATAATCTCCCCTCTTCCCCCAAGTTCGACGCAGTGGCTGGAATACTTGAAGCCCAGAAAGCTCTTGCTTCAACTTCAATATCATCAACATTGCTCCGTCGTTGCCATCCCCAGGTCGTCCGCAAGTCATTGCTGACCTGGCGTCGTCTTCCCGTTTGATGTCCATGTGTTGGTGAGCATACTGCCGATGAACATCCTCTCGATGGACGGTTGTACCACCCAGTCAAACGGTTGTGGCTGGGTTCATGAAAGGGATCCGGTACCTTCACCTTTCACAAGTTTTACGCAGAATTCGATGGTCGTTGTCTACCGGCCACCATCCCGTCTAAGGGACCTTTTCGGGGCTAACTGTCTCACGGGGGTACCCAACCTTTATTATCGATCTGTTCGCACCTCTATGAGCTGCCTCGGAAGGGGAGGTGGAAGGAGAGACTCCATTTGAGGTGCATCTCCCGCCATTTGTCTGGGGGCTTGACATTGGATTCTGGTGTCGCACCAAAGCGTAATTCTAACAAGAAAGCTACCATTTCGTTTGAAGAAGTTTACACCTAGCGAAGGCTCCTAGAAGTCGTCTGGTTCGCCATCCTCCGAAAAGTGCAGCATCAAGCCTTGCTAGGAATCGTGACTAATGGGGTGGTCCGCAAGAAGATGGAATTTTGCTGGGACGCACCGTGCCTAATCTTTCGTGGGCCGCACTCCTTCCGCCGTGATTTTGAGGTGAGTACGTCTGCTCCATACAGCAGGGCGCGAGGTGTTTGCCCAGGTCGACCAGCGGATAATTTTGCCCGTGATCCTGAGGTCTGGAATCAAATGTTGTCCACTCTTTATTTATCGGTAGGACCTTTCTGTGTCGGCAGCAGTTCCAATCGGCAGGAGTTGTAATCGGCAGAACCTTTCTGCAGGGCATCGATAGGACCTCTCTGCATCGGCAGGACCTCTCTGCATCGGCAGGACCTCTCTGCATCGGCAGGACCTCTCTGCATCAGCAGGACCTGTCTGTATCAGCAGCAGTCTTTATCGGCAGGAGTTTCAATCGGCAGGAGTCTTATCGTGACTGAGACGCTGCGGCCAATGGGAGAGCCGCGCCTTCCAGCATACCATAGTGGTCTGGTTCACTGATACCAGTGATGTGACTGGCCAGCCTTAGGATACCGCTGGTATCGTAAGAGCAGGCCAATTAGAGAGACGGTTCACCCTTAGGATACCGTCGGTATCATAAGGGCAGGCCAATCACCTTAGGATACCGCCGGTATCATAAAGGATAGCATGGACCCACAGTACCAATCAAGGTTGACCGTGACAAAGCTTCTTAGTGTTTCCTGCTGTCGCACGTAGGTACCTCGCCTCTACCCTCGCTCGTCAGACACCGGAGCCCGGGACCAACTGCGAAAGTTCTCAGCGTAGTGACCTGCTGCCGATCCGATTTCAGCGCTACGCGGCAGTTGGTATCTCAGGACCTCGCCCGTCACAGCGCCGCGCTGCCCCAGCCAGCGGAATCTGAGCTGCGACCCGTAAAACATCCCATACCGTGCATTCGGCCTGCCGTTGAGGCATTTCGGGAACAGAAACGTGGTCCGAGCAGCTCTGCGACCGCGGAGGGGCAGTCTGACGATGCAGCATAGAGCCGGAAGCAAGCGACTGGGCGGCCGCAGAACGCCAACTTGGGGTGTGTCCCCAGACCACACACAGTTGGCAGAAGTTTACGGCGCGACTTGGGTGCATGCCGCGTGCGAAACCGCTAGAGACCGACTGGCGATGTTTTCTGGGGACTGCTTGGAATCACTGATGTCACCCAAGACGAAGGTGACGGACTGCCGATTTGACGGTAGTTCCAGCGGCAGTGACGCGCCGTGGGCTTGGCTCCAGCGAGGTACGTAGCCAAGGCGGCGAGGGACGGCCCTAAAAAAATCAAAGGTGACGATCGCAGTCACCTGCTAAACTCGATATGCCAACACTACGGCGAAACGGAGAGACACAATAGTACATAATAGTTGCATTGTGTTCTGAAAGGCTTGCCCTTGACTTATGTATTCGTCAATCTAACCTCTGAGATAGACGGCAACGCTTGTCTGTGGCCAACCTGATCCGCGATGCTCGATATGGGGCGGAAACGACGGTGGAATCGATGACAGTGTTCACGGCGGAGTTGAAAGCATTGTTGGAAATGCCCCGGAACAAGAATAAAATGCCCCCGAAAGACTCGGCGGGATGGCTGTGAGGTTGGTTGAGAATGATATGGCACTCAGTCCCTGTCATCTTGCACACCCAGCGGTGTTGGCTGTACCCCGCCATGGAGACGGTCGTGACGCGGGTCACAGTACCTAGGTT
>JAQIUT010000384.1:0-48768 GCA_028654355.1 Colletotrichum sp. SAR 10_99 | reverse complement strand
AAGATCGGCCTTCCGCGCATGCAAGCCGTCCACCGCAGGGCGCGGGCGGCACTTGATTATTGACATTTTGACGTTTCGCACGTCACGCAAGTAAGGCACGCATGCGGGAAGGATTCCAATCCCGGAGCCATTAGAGGCATCGATAGGACGACATCCGTTTACCCTATCTCGAAATGTCAGATCCGATCTTGACATCCCGCCCTTTCGTGGGGTCCCGGCGGCAGGGCGTCTGTGGGGAGGAAGGGAATTCCGCACCCCGCGGAAAACTTGCGATAAGACAATGTACCATCCAGATGATTTTACAATGTTGGGTTCCAAGGCACCCACAGGTATCAACTTTTTGATTTTGGCATCTCGAGGCATACCTGCCCGAGAGCAATGCTAGTAACACTCCCTGCACTAAACCCCTCCCATTTGCAAATCCAAGCAACCACCATTATCCGCCCCTCACCTCTTGAAGGTCGCGCTCTTTTCACCCCTCGGAGGCGGCGCCTTGCGGGCCCCCTTCGGCGCATCGTCTCCCGTCTTGGCGTACGGGTCGAACGCCGGCTTTGCGACCTTCTTCGCCCCGCCTCCGTTCCGCTTCGCGTGAAGCACCGAGGCAGCCTGTCCGTAATCGAAAGCCTCCTCCTCATCGTCCTCATCACCCTCGCCTTCGCTCTTGCTCTTCGCGGCCTTCTTAGCAGCCTTCTTCGCCAGCTTCTCTGCCTCCTTCTGCTTCTTCCGCTCCGCCTTCTCCTGCTTCCGCGCCTTTGCCGCGGCCTTCTTCTCGGCCTTGGCCTTTCGGTTCGCGAGCGCGGTGACGTAGTTGTCCAGCTTCTGCTTCTTCTCAGATGCAATGCCCTGCGCCTCCTCAAGCTGCAATGGGTATGCCCGGTCCTCAGCGAGGTCTTTCGTAAGACGCTCGACCTCGGCTTGGGCACGCTGGTAATCCTCAGTGTATCTAGCAACCTTGTCGGCCCTCTTCTGTTCGACCTTCGCCTTGCGGTCACCCTCTGTAGTCTTGCCCCTCTTGCCGCTGGGCGTACCGTCTGCCCGCTCCAGCACGATGTCAACAGAGCTCTCTTCCGATCCAGATTCGTCGTCACTACCATCTGACTCCTCTTGCGCCGGGGCCCTGCGCTTCGTGCCGGCCTTCAGGGTGAACTCCTCCTCGACCGGAGGCGCCTCGGGCTGGGCAGCAGCCTTGGCTTCGGCCTCGACTCCTCCCTCCATGGCGACATCCTCTTGAGCGGTCGCCTCAGTTGTTGCTACTTTCTGCACGAACTTCTGCCACGGCAGCATGACGAAGTCTCCGAGGCCGTTAGCCGCAGAGGGCGCCGCCTCCCACGCTGAACTCAAAGCCATGCTGCCGAAAAGCTGGGACTGAGCCAGTTGGCCCGGCTCCGCGGCAACATCAGCTGCATCATCCACCGCGGTCTCGACCAATGGCTTGGCTGGGCGAGACGGCAAATCCGAGCGGAAGAAATGGTACAGACTCGGCTCCTCCACACCGCGCTCCCTCGCTTCTTGGTACCGTGCCCAGATGTCGCTGACGTTTCGTCGAGCAATGTGGGAACTGGGGGGAATGAGGGCATGCAGAGCCTTCGCATCAGGCGGCATCCGCTTAGCGATGTCGCCAATGATCGCGTTGGGGAGCACGTATGCGGTGCTTTCGTCTTCTCTTCGCGCCACTTCATCTCTCCAGGCCCAGACAGCCCTGTAGACGGCAAACTGCTGGCCTGAGAAGGGCGCTGGATGCTTGAGCAAGAGCCCGTACCAGCCCTTAGGACCCTTTCCAGAGACCGGGTCAAAGTGTTCACCCTCGTATCGAGACAGAGATTGGCTCTTGGACTTCTGGAGAACAGTCTCGATGTAATCGGTTCCAGGGTTACCGCGGTCGGACTTCATCACCAATTCATTACGGACCTTATCGTAGACGTAAAGGAGGTAATGTGTGTCAGAGCGGGCGTAGTAAAGCATTTCTGGGGATAATGGGCTGTCAAATGTTAGTGATTTGTGCGTCAACCCCTTAAACTCTACTTACCGCATGCGCCAGTCGGCCATTTGGTATCTCTTATCAGCATCAAAGTTGGCAAACTTGCTCAACAGGAATGCTAAGCTCTTCTGGGGGTAGTGGAGAGCTTCGCAAGCATAGAATGTGTCGAAGAGGCCGTTCACATACAGCCCGAGGTCCCGCTGCAGCCAAATAATGTCCATGTAGGAGCCGTGAAAAACCTAGCCTCATTAGTGCTGTCCATAGGTGAGTCGGGGGTGAGCCTACTTTGACGATGTTTGGATCAGCAAACACCTGGTTCAGAACCTGGAGCTGCTGTCTCCAGGGCTTCAGGGTATCGACAACCCAGTCTTTCTCGCGCGTGCTGATCTGCATCAGTGATGTGAGTCCCACGTATGTCCTGAAGTCGTGATGTTCCAAGTCGACAGCGATCTCCTTGGCCTTCTTGAGCTCCTCCAACATCTCCAGCACGCCCTCGAAGGTATCGACCCATGTCGCCTCGGTCTTGTCGACGGGTTGCCAGGGAATCGGTTCGGCTTGTTGATAGACGCGGTCGGGGTATTTCGCTTCGAGGATCTCGGCTTCGTACGGGTGCTTGTACCTAATCTCTCCGTTAATACTGTTGATTGAACCTCTTGTCTTGTGGCGCTTGTTTATGCGAGATCTGGTCTGCTTGGAGTGTGTGGATTCGTTCATGTGAAGTAAAGGCAAGAAAATGGTGTAATCGTACGTAACAAAGCCGTCCGTCTCGTTGGATACCAGACTTTGCTCAAGCGCTACCTTGGCGTGGGGCTTCTCGGTGAGAATGGGCTTCCATGTCGCATTGTTGTCGACAGGGGGATCGAAGTTGAGCTGGGGTTTCGAGATGTTGGCATTGCGGATGACCTTATCAGTTCCGGTAGTCTTTGCCTTCTTCGCCTGGGAAGCCTGCGGGAGTCGTTAGCAATCCAAAGTCTCCTTTATCTGTCGTAAGGCGCTCACATCTGCAGTGGGCGCATCCTTCCTCTTGATAGCTCCCGTGTACTCGTCGATCGAGGTGTCGGCCTTCTCCAGCACTGAGTCTACTACATCCACAACGCTCCGCCAGCGCAAATCAATGTCGTCGGCATCTTCGAGATTGGGCGCGTTGAGACCGCAGACGCTGGCGGCTGACTTGAGGAGGGTCGTGGAAAGCTCGAGGAGGCGCTCGGTTTTGGCGTCGAGGTCGTCGCCCACACCAGGGTTCACGGCGCGCTGGAAAGCAAGGTCCTCGGCGGCGATGCGGTTGGCCGAGCGGGTGGTGGCCACAAGCGCAGACTGCACCTTCTCCTGGAGAGACTTGAAGTCCTGGGGGGAGGTCATGGTGTCGGCGGGACGCTTGGGGTGTCGTGAGAGTTGGTCGCGGCTTTGGCTGCGAAGTTTGACGATCAAAAATTATGCCAATTGGGAGAGGTCCCTTGCTGATAAGATAGCGCGCCCCACTCGCCGTCTTATCGATACGAATGGGTGAGGTAAGCAACTGTTCAGCTGTCACTGACGTAGAAATGCACAGTTGTGTATGGTCAGCAGGAAGAGCCGGGGAATCAAGGTTCTTGAAATGATTGTAGCTATGAGGAGGAGACAAATTGCATGAGTTCTCCTTCATTGAGTCAAGTTTGGCCTCAATTAAAGAGATGCGGCAGATAGGAAATCGAGGGTAAGGTGCTGACATCCAGCCGAGCCTCAGACTTACAGCGGATGCAGCCGCTGTGACGCAGTTGAGTGCCTAAGGAAAAGCCGTGACGATTTTGCCTCGATTTCTCGCCGCCTCCCTCAACTTCATCTCACGTTCTCCGTGACATCCGTAACACAACACCCACCATGTCTGCCTCGTTAGCACCCGAATGCAATGAAGTCAAGGAGTGAGTCGCCGGGTGAAGTCTTTGCAGAGCTCAAACTGACAACGGTGACAGACGCTACGACACGTGCTTCCTGAAATGGTACAGCGAAAGTCAGTCTTACTCCCATAACCCCCTCCCCTATGGCTGTTTGTGAGTTATATCTGACGTAGGTGTAGAGTACCTGAGGGGCACCGGCACGGACAACAATGAGTGCGCCGACTTGTTCAAGAACTATCAAAAGTGCCTGACGGTGAGTAGCATCTGTTGTTGTGTGTGGTCGAGGCTAGCATGAGCTGAGTGGGCAACTTCGCAGGTGGCGTTGAAGGAACGCGGAATAGACAAGCTTCTGGACGAGGCACGGGAGGACAGCAAAGAGAGCGACGCGACGTACTTGGGTCGCAAATGTGAGTTATCCTAAATCCTACGTGATGGGAGGCCAATCTAACCACTCATGCAGGACGTGATCCAACTAGCAACATATCTCGCGATCTGTTTGGCGTTTTCCAGGGTTGCATTTGTTGGGCACAAGGTCGTAGCGTAGGAACCGCAATCTCAAAATATGCCCCGTTTTTCTCCATGACGCGTCCAACCGCTGTGTCTCTCTGCATTTCATCATTCGTGAGCTGCCCAAGACTAAAGTTATCCCTGGCCAGATAACCTTAGCGTAAGCTTGAATTCCCCGAGAGAATCCCCTGTGTGGACGGGAGAGCTTTGATCAGAGAAGAAAGTATGATGGCAGTGCATTTAGCAAGTGGCATCATCGTTATGCTGTTCCAAAGGTACACTGCAATGTACTTGGCAGCACCGCCAACGGCAAAGATTGAGATCAGCCAGGGTCTCCATCAACTCAATGCATACTGCGAGAAGATCTGAAGATATTGAAACTGACAATCCGTCACATCAACCAACGAGAGCACCGCAGTCGGGAAGCGTCTTGCGGACTCCGAGGGCCCACGTGATTGCACATTTTTCTTCCATTCTCGTCGCTCAGCTGCGAGTCCGTCTCTGGGAGGAAAGAAACATTGTTCCCAGTCCCGGATCGCGTCAAATGTCAAGCAGGGGCCAGAATTCGGCCAATCCAGAAGCAGCTCAGGGCGGGTTGTTCCAGGTTCCAGACCGCCCACATCCCAGTCAAGACAATGTGAAGCTTGCAACTGGCCCCCAATCCACAGAGGTTTGTGCCGTGTCCCCTTAGTGGCCCCCTTGTGTCTGTCGCCGTCACAGGCTCATGAACTGTCTGCGAGAGTGTCAAGGAGGGGGAAGGGGGACCAACCAAAAAAAAAAAAAAAGAGCCACACACACCGCGCAGCAAACCGTGTCCAGTTCGGTGGGTCGCCCTCTGTTCGCCCAATACCGAGCGGCAGCGCAGCGCTTTAGCATGTTCGACCCGCTAACGACAGCATTTGCTAGCGGCAGGACATCGCTGCAAAGACCAGGGGAACAGCAGGAAACAGGCGGTCCGCTGTCGCCAATAATTACATTGCCAATTCCCGTCCCGGGCCACACTACCCAGGCCCAATCCCCGATTTGCGAGCCTCCTCTCCACGCGCGAAGCTTGTCCCTTGCCCACCTCCCGACCCCGTCTCCGACATCCAAGGACCAACCCCCCCGTCCGCTCCAATTGTCCAGTTCCTTCTCCTTCCCCAGACATCGCGCGATAAACACGGCTGTCCTGTACCACCAGCCTATCTCGAGTCGAGTCTTCCTCTGGTCACATCGTCATATCTCGTCCCCGAAAGACCTGGAAACCCCTCCAAGCTCGAATCCAGCTCGCGATCTCGCCCCTCGACCTTCGAAAGCTTCCCCCCTCTTGGCTCCCCCGCAATCTCGAGCCCGCAGCCGCAAGACCGCCTCGAGTCCCTCCTCCGAACCCCAAGCGCACCGCAATCAGCTTGGCGACAAGCCTCGGCATGCACAACCCAAGGGAATAGCGATTCTATGCACCCCCTCTCCGTCCTCAGCCTTGGGATCTTCGTAGCAGGCTACATCACCGCCCGATGGGATCTGGTTACTCGCCTCTATGAGCTTGCCATCTTTGCTTGGAACTACGGAGTTGTGGTAGGGACCTCCCTGCGCCGCCCCCGACCTCATACGCCTCTGACTAGCTCTCTCTCGATAGACCCGCGCTGCCAAAGGCTTTGCGCTCCTGACCTTTGTATTCCTCCTCGTCTTCATACCCGTGGAACGCTTGGCCACGAGGGAGTCGAACCTGGTACGACGATTTCCCCCGATACTCGCCCCTGAGACATGTGTGGTTGCGCCGGCGCAAAGAAGCTTCCAGCTGACAACAACCTCACCCTTTAGCATCCCAGATCCCCCGGAGCTGGCGTCTCAGCCAGGGAACAGTTGCGACGGCGAGGGTCCTTCTAAGTGTCGCCTCCCGCTGCTGCGCGCGTGGTTGACATGCCAGAGAATGATGGATTAATGAGGATATTCTGGCCGACGGACATCCAGCGCTCCGACCTGCCTGGCGTTGTCGTGGGATGGAGGAACTCGAGCCTAGACGTCTTCGTCGTAGCCATCCTTGACGATGTCGATGTCAGCACGCTCCAACACCTTGACCGACGAAATGGACACCAATTGACGAAGCAACAGGTCGGCCATGTCGAATTTGCCCTGAAAGCGGGAACCCTCTTTCGCAACTCCCCGCACCCTGTCAACAGCATCTACGAGCGATGCGGCCACGGAGCTATGCATGTCTTGGGCCTCACCAACCCGAGTGATGCGGTGGTCCTGGACCCATCCTTGTTTGTTGCGACGACCCCAGCCAACGCGAAGGCACCTCGAATCACTTGCGCCAGAGCTCTAAGCATACAGATCATCCTCTACGACCGACCGCGCCCCAGCCGGATGCAGTACATCTCGCTGAACCCCATCTCCCTTGCGCTGGGCAACAAGGAGGCACCGAGCCTACCCCCGACAGAACATATGGCGGAGGAGGAGAAGCACGAGTTGAAGAAGAAGGAGCAAAAGAGAAAGCTGGTGGAAAAGCTGAAACAACACACCATCGTCAAGCGGTCCCCGTCACCGAAGGAGAGAGCTCTGCCGAAAATCGTGAACCAGATCAACTGGTCCTGGGAGCTTGAACAGCTGTTGCAGAAGAACATTTCTCGGATCGGCACCAGGCCTAAGCGGACTTTGAGTGTCTCGGAACGAGTGGTGGAACAAGCGACAACGATGCGCAACTTTGTGTGGGATCTCTTCATCTTCTACCTCCTCCCGCTGATACAATGGGGCTTCGTCTACATGCTCATGGGCCACAGAGCGGTTGCCGAGTTTCTGCTTCAGATCTTGGAGTTTAGGTTGAAGGACAACTACTTGGCGTTGAAGGATATCTCAGCGACGGCGCAGCAGGTGGAAATTCGGTTGCAGCAATTCTGCTACTGGCCAATGCAGTACACGACGCTGCGACAGCGCAAAAACGACTGGGAGAGCGTCACGACAAGCCACCCGGACTACATAAGGTTCTACAACAGCCTGTGGCTCGTCGCCAACGACGTCATCATCGGCATCGCTCTGGGATCGTATATTATCGATAATGCGGAATGGGTTGCCAATGCCATCAGCGAGCTCCTCAGCAAGTACACGGTTCAAGCGCTTCAAAGTAGCATCTCATGGTTGATGGGATGGCCGGCCGGATTGAAGCTGAACAGCGAGTTGGCTATGTTCCTCGGTGACCTCTTCCTTTGGGTCATTGACTATTGGTCCAGTAGGTTTCCCCGTATCAGATGAAATCTCTGTACTAACGTATCAGACTGCATCGTCACCCTCCAACCGGTGCTTCCCCACATCATCTGGTTCATCGGCTTCTCAAGCTTCGCCGGCGCCAGCATGCCCATCGCCATGTTTTCCGACCTCCTCTCCGCCCTAACCGTCCACATCTACTCGTTTTACCTCGCATCCGCCCGCATCTACCACTGGCAACTGACGATACTCATCTCGCTCTTCCACCTCTTCCGCGGCAAGAAGCACAATGTCCTCCGTAACCGTATCGACTCGTGCGACTACGACCTGGACCAGCTGCTTGTCGGCACCATCCTCTTCACCCTGCTCTTCTTCCTCCTGCCAACGGTGGTTGTGTTCTACCTGAACTTCGCCATCGCCCGAATGGTTATCATCTCCCTCAAAGCCGTCTTTGATACGCTTCTTTCTTGTTTAAACCACTTTCCCCTTTTCGCGCTGATGTTACGGGTCAAAGACCCTCGACGACTTCCAGGTGAGATCTCATTCGTATCCAACCGAGAAGCCATCCGACTAACACGAACAGGCGGCATTCGTTTTGAACTTCGAGATACCCATGATTATAGACTTAATAATACTTCCAACGAACCACCCACGTCCGTCGTCTACCTCAAGGTAAGCAACCCCTGCCTCCTACTCTCACCAATGTGCTCGCTAACAAGACTACACAGTCCATCCCCCTCACCTTCCGCGCAATGTTCCACCAGTACTTCCAAATGGGCAACCGCATCCGCAAGCACTACCTGTCCCCGCAGGTGCTACTCTGCCTCCTGACAGGCCGCTTCGTGCCCCCGCTCAACCGCAAGAACCTGTACAGCCTGCAGTACAGCATGCTGCCCGCGCGCAGGGCCGGCATCCGCCAGATGTGGGACGCCATCACGACCGTGCAGCCCTCGAGGAAGCCCGTCCCGTTCGCGATGAACGGGCGGCGGTACCCCTCGGGCCTCGGAGGCGGCGGCAGGACGAGGTATCATCATTAGATATGAATTACATGTGAACTTTCTCCAAACTCTGCCTTTCCCCTTCTGTGAGCTTCCGTCCGCGTGAACGTGCGTAGCGCGTAGTCTACTAATAATCCTCACACCGCCGAATCTCCGTCAACCCACCACTAACCCACGAGTCCTCCGCGAACCCAAACATGTAACTCAGCCTCGAATCATCATCCACACCCGTCTCCTGATCCGCATGGCCAAGACACTCCCCACCGCCGCCCGGATCCCGCCCCGCAACCTCCGCCCGCAGACCCTCCGGCTCGGTAACGGTGTACGGATGCCCGTTCCAGAGGCCGAAGAGCAGGCCGTTGCAGGTCGCCACGCGGGCCTGCTCGGCGCGCAGGGTGATGAGCTCGGGGCCGTAGAGCGCGGTGAAGACGTCGGTGATGGCGGCGAGGGCGGGCAGGCCTGAGACCGGGAGGGTGGTTGCGGTGGAGGCGGTGCAGGTCCAGTAGGATGGGACGGAGCGGATGGTCGGGGCGGAGTGGGTGGTGAGGGAGGGTGGGAGGAGGAGGTTTATGAGGGGGAGTTTCTGGGGGTGTTAGATAGGTTTGCCGGTGTATGAGGGAATGGGGAAGGGAGCTTACCATGGCTTCGTCAGGTGTTTGGAGAAGAGAGGAGAGTTGGCTCGGTGGAGTATGGTTGATGCGATGGAAGTTGCTGTTGGACGCGGACCAGGAAGGGTTGAGGTGCTGGCTTGAAGCGGGTTTATCTACTGAGAGGGTGGGTTTCTCGACAGATTTGATTCAGGGGCTGGGCGTACAAAGGTGAGATCTCGGGGGATACGGACGGGTGGCACGTAGTGCGGACAACGGTCGAATGTCAAGCGGTTTCAGTCTTGAGTGCCCTCGTTCGTGATGAGATGGCTGCATACGGATGAGATCAAGAACAGGACACACGAGGCACAAGCGACTTGGAAACATGGCGTGGAGGGAATCTACATCTATGATCTAAATAAAAGGTACATGACTTGGCTGGCTTTTCCTCTCCTCGTAACTGTCTGGCTCTGGTCTTGGTTCTTGGTGGTCTTGGTTTGATGATCGGATCCCTTGATGACGGTCTTGGTCTGATTCGGAACGCTTGGCGATAGTCTTGATTTGATGGTGGTCTTGATTTGGTGGCGGTCTGGCTTGAAGATTGGAAGGCTTGCTGGTCTCGTTCAAGTGGTGGTAAATGGCTTCGTGTGTGGTGAATCGCGTGTGGTGCCCTCTGTTGGTATGCTTGGTTGTGCATGTGGTACAATCTGACTCGGTACGGCGAGGCAGGGCAGAAGTGTTTGTGTGCGTGATCTGACTGACGACGTGATGTTCTGTTTGAGTGGCCAGGCTCATTTTGTGTCATTCGGTTGAGCATTGTTGCAGTGGTGGGGTGGGATGTCCCAGGGATGTTGAGGGAGGCCGGTGTAAGCTCCGTAGGCTGCGTCAAACACCGGGCATGCCCGGTCATGAAGGGCAGAAAGTGATGGATTTGAGTACCTTTGAGCCCAGAAGAGCACTTGGCCTGGCTGACAACCTTCGACAGAGTGATGTAAGGTGCTATGCGCTGCACTCGTGTCGATACAGGCGAGTTCAAGTGACCGTTTGTCATTGAATGCAAGGTTACGTTGGGCGTCGTAAGAGTTTCTGAGTCTGCATGCTGTATGGGCAAGCTTTGCGATGTCTGAGACCTGTGTGGTCGTCGACATGTTGCCGGCTTGGGCCCCTGTCTTGAAGGGCGCAGTTCTCCCATTGGGGTCCGAGGGGCATGTGTCCATTTGCGAATGCCTTCGAAAGTGTTCAATGGCAAGCCTCGAACATTTCCAGTGCTCCTTGAGGGACATTGAAAGGTTGTTGTCTGAAATGGCGCGAAGGAGTTGTTGAATAGAGAAAAGCCGAGACTTGACTTGGCGATGACTGATTCTGAGTGGCGGGTTCTTTTTCCCATACAAATCAAGATGCCCTTGAAGAGATATTGATTCATGTGCGGCAAGTCTGTCGCCAGAGATGGGACATGAACAGTTCCTGTCGACTGTCCAGTTGAGACTGTTGAAAGGGGCGTGTTTGGACTTGTCCGACTTGAAGCCGTTGCCCTGCGGACTGGGCTGGTTCGTGAAGTCGTGACGGTGGAAGAAGCAGTGCTCCTACACCAGGTAGAACACGAATGTTTCGAACATTGTCCGTCAAGAGAAAGCTGATGTTCGTCTTCTTCGGTGGTTGTTCAAAAGACTTTGGCTTGTTCAACGTTCCTGCGAGGGCCGAAGCCTGTCAGCCATGTGTGAGACAACAATGCCTGCTTATCTGCCTTCTGCTTAGCAAGTCGGACCAGCTTTGATCATCGACCAGTACCACCCATCCGCGCAACGGTGACACGAAAGGCGTGGACGGGATAAGTATATTTGTGATAAGCAAGCACCGGCATTAGGGGTAAGTGATGAAGTGCCGGAAACAACATAAGGGATGTGGGCCATAGGGATGGGGGGGATAGGGATGGGGGGGATAATGATGGGGGATACTCAGTCCTGGTGCTGACGGGCACGACCCTCCTCCGCCGCGTCCAGCTCCGCCGGCAACGTCGCCGCCACTTCCACCACGTCCGCCGCCGCCCACTCCCTCCAGGAGTCCTCCATCGCCTCAGCGGCCGCCCGCCACTCCTCCGCCTTCTCCTTCACCCTCTTCAACTCCTCCTTGAGGAGCCGCAGGCCAAGGGCCATGCCCCAGCCGACGACCCTCCGGCACCATGTGCCCCCAAAAAGTCTCAACAGCCCACCGCCAGCCCAGGCCACGCCCTCCTCCACAGACCGGGCCCACGACATACTGCCGATGGCACCCCAGGAGTGAGGGATGTTGGTGGAAGCCAGGTTCAACATACCTGCATTTTCAGAACTGGAAGGCTCGCAGGACTAACATGATCATGGGGCGGAAGGAATCTAAAGATCAACGTTGGCTCTTGCTAAATTACAGCGCGGATGTTCTTGCCCCCTGGGAACTTGGGTAAGGGACGACGGTTTGCTCAGTTCTGAACGGAAGCTAGCAAGACGTTGCCTGCTTGATATTGTGGAAATTCCATCCGCTTCGGTCAGGCAGATCAGTAAAGCACGCAGGTGGCTTTTTCAAGAGAAGCACAAATGGCGGGAAAGAACGGCAGCTGCTCCTCGCTGATAACCCACACGGAGCCAGTCGAGTCCGGCGCTACGGATGCGAGTGGGGCCGCCGGCCCCGGTGTGACCTGGATGGGTGGAGGGCACCTCGAGAGCAGAAAGAGGCACACGTGTCGCTCCCTCAAAAAAGGGGTTTTAAGTCAATACCTAATCAAAAAGCTAACTCAATTGCCTCATTGACACGTTGAGATTGTTGCATCAAGGGCAGACCAACCCATCATCCATGAAAGATGGAGCTAACATCTGATGACTTGATCTCGTTCGACACGGGACCAACGAAACCATTGGGAACAGACCGAAGAAGCTTGGAAAAAGCTTCAAGTCTTGACTTCAATGAACCTGGAACAATCAGCCCGACTTCGTTCGGAGTAGAAGTCATGAAACCCTTGCCGATACTTCACGAAATGGAAGACTTGGAGTTAGAGACCAACGAAAAGAAATTGGGAGCTGCAGCAGTTCCTGGATCGAATGCATTCAAAAACTCTACTCCATTTATGGGAGAGGCGATGAAGCTGCTGCCTCCTCTTCATGAATTGGAAGACCTGGAGCTTGAGAAGCTGAGCCAACTGTGTCTACCGAGATGGGACAGCCGGGAGCTTTGGCGAAAGAAATCCAGTGCAATTCGCCCCGAACGATTCGAGTACGCAGCGCTGCTACGAAAACCACCAAGCTTGGCATGGAAGAGAGCTATGCAGCAGCTTCATTTTGGATTCTATTCCGGCAGACCTCTGGAGCAAACTATGCCCTTCAGCGAGCCTTGCATAAACAGACCATTCCTTGGAGCCATATCTATCATACTATACGACATTCAGTTACAGAAAGGAAGCCAGGGTGCAATCCTTCCAGATGTCGAGCTGCGACTACAGTATAACTCAAAAACGAGCACTTGGAGGGATCTGATACTCATGGTCAGGCAGTCAAAGACAGTCTTGTACAGAACCGCCCGCTCTATATTCGAGCACATGCTGCTCGCGGACTACGGCATGGTAGCCCCCCCTATGGCAGTACACGGCTCTTTCAGCGATAAGGCGCATAACACGAACGATGACTGGAGGCGCGACTGGCCCGTTTGGCATGCGCTATGTGCCGTGGTCAGCGAAATCGCCCAAAGCTGTGCCCATGGAAGACCGGATAAGGTGCTCATATGGTACATCAGTGATTGTCTCCAGAATTTGGCATTCATCTCTCCTGCGAAGATCGTTGGATTTTCCGGCTACTACTTTGAGTACGACCTTGCTCTCATGTTGCATCACTATCACACTCGCCGGACATCTCTCCCGCCTGAGGAGTACTGGAAGGGTCGAACCGGATATCAAGGCATTCTGCAGGAGCTCATTGATGAAGTCCCGCGACTCGGCACGGAAAGATTGACGAGAAAGCTTTCCGTTGATTTCAATGAGAATATTGACGAGTTTATTTCTAGCTATGCCACGAAGAAGATGGTGAAGGAAATTGTCAAGGGCATTGCCGCGAGGCTCGGGATTGAATTAGCTGCACCAAAGACAAGAGGGCTAGGGACACCATTGATCGAGTTGTACTACAAGAATGGCGTGCTAAAGAAGGAGGAAAAGGAGGAGAATGAGGAGAAGCCATGCCGTGTTCAGTGAGCTGAGCTATTCGGACCAACATCCAAATAATTTGGAAAACGGAGACTATTCCTAGCTTTGAATGCCTAATCCTAAGATACCAGTTCGTCTGCTTCTACTATGTATGCCGTCATCAACCAGTTGTCTTTCTTTGTCAGTTTCTACGCCGAGAACACTCCAGAAAGCTCTTCCAGTTTGTGTGTCTTCATGAAATCCTCCCACGTAACAGGCTTGACATTTGGATACTTTTCATTCTGAACATCGGGTCCAACGAACGTCCGACCATTGATCCAGTAGTACATGTAGAACCTGCTAATGGTTAGTAATTGTCATTGCATGCGGCTGGATGACCTACAAAGACATGTACTTGAAAATCTCGGACGGATTCTCAGCCCGGGCGTGGTGCATCGTGGATTTGAGATCGTCAATCAAACCCAAGCGTTCCATATGCGGCTTAATACCGTAGACCCTTTCAAAAGAGGCCGCAATTTCTTTGATGGTCTTTCTGTCTCCCAAGACTGAAAGTTATTAGAAAAAGCCCATATTAACAGGGGACAGCTTGACTTACATCTTTGCACACCAACAGCGGAAGGATCGGTCGCGACCGCCGCCGTATACTCAGCGGCATTCTCGTAAGAGGTACCCTCCCAAGGCTCGGTGCCCTCACCCCAGTACTTGAAAGTATGCGTGACAGGGTCGATGACCGAGAAGAAGGGGCTCATTATAGCGTCCATGAAGCCTCCGATGAGAATGTGGACGCCCTTGACGGACTTCTTGGTTTCAAGGTACGCCTTCACGTGCTTCATGGGGTCCTTGGGGAAGAGCTCGCCGAGCTCGAGCTTGGTGTAATCCAGAGCCCAGTCGCTGGCGATGTACCGAGGAACCCCCTCAGACTCACACGCATCGATGAGCATTTTCTGCCCCTCGACCATTAGCTTGTCGTCGCCAAGGTATGCGCAGATGACGACATCGGAGCCCTTGACGAAGTTGCGGATCTTTTCCTCGTTGTAAGCTTCGCCTTGGAAGAGTTGAACTTGTGGGGAAGATGCCAAGGAAGCGATGACCTTCTTGGGGTCACGGCAGTAGCCTCGAAGGGTGACATCGGGGTTTTGGATGAGTTTGGAAGCAAGCAGGCGTCCAAACTTGCCGGTGATGCCAGCCAAAGCCACGGTGAAAGTCATGTTGAGGAGTTGATAAGTTGTTGGAGAAGTGATGATAGGAGAAGCTGTTTGATGAGATCGATATATTTTCTTAGAAGATGTTATTTGGGCTTGAGGTGTCTTTCTTTTAAATATAACAAGTACTTGATATTTCAAGTTGAACTGGCCTTCCAGGAGGCGCCGCATATGTCATCAGTTGGCCCGCATGGGCTCCGAGAAGCATCTGTTCGCGCCGGAGCATTACCAATTTCCCAACCATCTGATGACGCAGCATCAGGGAGCCTACTATGAAACGGGCCAACAAGACCACCGAGAATAGCGAAAGGTTGTGGGCAGACTGACCGGGCCGACGCCGGGTGGATCTTCCGTCGTCAGGAGTGCCGGCCTCCGACCATGTCCGACGTGAGCTGCCGTAATCACAACTAGCCCGACCCGGTGTGGTAGACCATCCGGCTTTGTCATCTCAGAGATTTCAACGGAAAATTGTACTGAATCGTGCATTTTTGGAAGGGCTTTTCGGTGGTTAGTAAATTGTGGAATGCCTAGCAAGTGGCCATTATTTGAAAGAACGAACCGCCCTAACAGTGTGACATCTTCCATCTGCATCAACACCCAAACATCTTCACATCTTCCATTCACGTGTTACAAATCTGTTCGATTCAATTGAACCGAAGACATGTCACGCGCGCTCCTCATCACCGGCGCTACCGGCAAACAAGGCGGCGCCGTCATCAACGCCCTCCTTGCTCGCCAGCCCTCGGACTTTCTTCTCCTCGCAGTAACACGAAACGCTCAATCCGCCTCGGCCAAGAGTCTAGCTGCAAAATCTAAGAATATCAAGCTCGTCGAAGGCGACCTCGATGCGACACCCGCACTCTTCGCGTCTGCCAAAGCCGCGGCCGGGGCTGTTCCCCTGTGGGGCGTTTTCTCCGTGCAAGCTCTTCAAACGAACAGCAAGAATGCAGACCACGAGACTAGGCAGGGGAAGGCTCTTGTTGATGAGTCGATCAAGGCCGGCGTGCAGCACTTCGTTTACAGCAGTGTGGAGCGTGGCGGCGACGAGAGGTCATGGAGCAATCCCACCCCGGTACCTCATTTCATGACAAAACATCAGATTGAACATCACCTGCGCGACTCCACGGCAAACGGAAAGAGTCCCATGGGATGGACGATCATCCGACCAGTAATTTTAATGGACAACCTTCTGCCGGGCTTCTTCGGCAAAGTCTTCTTCACCATGCTGCGCGACACCATGAAGGACAGGCCTCTGCAGTGGATCGCGACGAAGGACATTGGCTTCTTCGCGGCGGAAGCTTTCCATCAGCCGGCTACGTGGAACAAGAAAGCTTTCGGGATCGCGGGAGACGAGTTGACCTACGCGCAGCTGAGCCAGACTTTCGAGAAGGTCACGGGCGCTCCCACTGGGACGACTTTCGGACTGCTTGGCAAGGCGCTGAAGCATGGGGTTTCGGAGATTAGTGTGATGGTGGATTGGTTCAAGAACGATGGCTACAAAGCTAACTTGGCGGAAGCTAAGAAGGTTCATCCCGGTGTGACTAGCATGGAAAATTGGCTGAGGGACAGTGCTTTTGTCAAGAAGCCGTAGATGTGTGCGACTGAGACGGTGGCTTGTGAAAAGAGAATATCGGTTGCGAACAGTAATGTATATCAATAATAGGCTGACTTGTTTTGATCGTCATCTCTTTTCTTGTGTTTGGTTTTGAAGGCACGGCAACTTGTATCCGCGCGAATCTCACTGATGCTGATGTCTGCTCAAGTTCGAGGTAGTTTGCCAGTTTCGTTTTGCCGAGAAGCTTGGGTGTTTTCAAGCCAAGACACGTTTCTCCAAACCCCTTTTTCCAGATTTTACTCCCGAATTCTTGTTGAGTTCGGTGACTGACTACTTCTGTTCCAAAAGACTCAACGAGCTCCCTGGTGGTAGCTTCATTGTAATCTGTCAATCTTGGACTGTCGTCTTCTAAAGTAAAATGGACACATACTTGGCATTTTCACAACCGTCGATGTGCCAATTATCGACGACTATTATGCAGAGCTGCCGTCCCTTCAGTTCGTCCCAAGACTCGGTGTTAGTCAAGGATTCCTGGTACTATCACACGTCTGGGACCAGCTAACATGTCAATCAAGTCTCAGGAACCCGCGCCTAGGCCGAGATAAGGCACATGGTTCCGCATCGAGACACTTCGGACTCCCAAGAGTCGAGCTGAAATGCAGGATGCCCTGTCTTGAGCCAGATCCCGCTCGAGCTCATGCCCCAGCCCTGCAAGAAGAGGGTCACGATTTCTTGTGTGTGCGTCTTGGATCCCCGACAACCGCTACTGTCCAATTAGACTCAGACAACCACTTTTTCTGTCAACCAGGATTGGATGATCAACCTGAAGCCAATTTTGGATCTGCGCCACAGGTGGAAAATGTCGTGATTTCGACCCCGTTCCCCTCTCTGAAGGTTTGAAAGCCCATGGCACAGCAGCCAGGCGCTCCAATGGCGGCCTCTTTCTTGCGAGCGCTCAGACGCGAGCGAAGAGAGATTCTCGTAACTGGCCAAGTGAAATGATCTGCCCAGGGGTTCATCACAGCGTCGTCATTCCTATCGATCGTCTTGCTGCGTTTCGCGTTTCTCATCCTGGCTAGCTTCCCGTGTTGGTGTCTCGACTTTCCCGGCCAACTTCCCAATTCGTGCACGGTCTCGGACCTGCGATTTCTAATTATTAATTCTTCCCCGATTTTTCGTTGCTACCGACGATCTGGATCGCGTGCATGGACAATTGTCAAGAAAACACCGCGGCTTATTGTGCCTGTTGGCGGGGTTTGACACGAGGTCAGAATTCAAAGGTCGCCCACAGCCCCCCATCTTGGGGATTTTCAGGAGTCCCACTTGGCACTCAACGACAGCGGTTTCTGGGCGAGTTGCGTTTCAAGCCACTTGACAAATGTCACAAAAGTGTCAAAGACGAAACCCCCCCTCCATCCAAAATAAATAAAAATTTCTCGTGGCGGGGTAAAACGAAAAGAAACGAAAAGTAATCGCTTTGCAATGGTTTTTCGAATTGAGGCGTTTTTTTAACTGACATGCCACTGTTTCATTGCAGTTTCCATTCTTGCCGTCTTCCCCGGGATGGCTCATGACACCGTAGATGGTCTTGACAGCCATGATCGACTTAAGATCTACAGCAACCGAGCAGCTTTCCTGCACCTCGAGACCTCTGACGTCTTCCACCGCGTCCTATCCGGCCCACACGATCACCAACCGCCAATAACGTCAACATGCAGTCGGAAGGGAGCTTTGGCATTCCAGAGGGCTCTACCGTTCTTGTGACGGGTGTGAATGGCTTCATCGGTTCCCATGTCTGCAGCCAACTGCTGCAGCTTGGTTTCGATGTCCGCGGGACCGTCAGAGACCCGACAAAGTACGCTTGGGTCGAGGACTTGATGGAGAGGGACAGCCCGAAAGGTTGCTTCACGCTGGCCTCTCTGCCGGACCTGGAGGACGAGGGGGCCTTTGATTCTCTTGTTGATGGTTGGTTCTTGGAGTAGAACAGTCTGGTTGCTTTTTAATGACTTGTGCATAGGCGTTTCGGCTGTCATCCACGTGGCCTCGCCAGTGTCCTTGAGTCCCGACCCAGAGAGCGTCATTCCGAGCAGCATCAACGGCGCCATGAATGCCCTCAAAGCCGCCAACAGATCGCCAACTGTCAAGAGATTCGTCTTGACAAGCTCGTCGGTTGCAGCGGCTCTGCCTAAACCTGGACAGAAAGGTGAAGAGGTGACAACAACAAGCTGGAACATTGAGTCAGTTGCGGTCGCGTGGGGGAAGCCTCATCCGCACCAAGCATGGCACGTCTATGCGGCAAGCAAGATTGAAGCGGAGAGGGCTGTCTGGAAATTCTACAACCAAGACAAAAGCTGCCGTCCTGACTTGGTCGTCAACACAGGTAGTTTCTCCGTCAGCTTTGTTGATGAATAGCTTGCTGATGATTTGGAAGTGCTGCCTAGTTGCAACTTCGGCAGGAGCCTCGATGTTATCAACCAAGGCCACCCTTCAACATCATCATTCGTCGAGAGTCTGTGGTACGGAATTAACATGGACCAACTGGCGTGTAGTCCACCGCGTACGTTCACTTCGCATCATTATGTTGCGATTAAGCTAATGGTGAATCTAGAGCACTTTGTTGATGTTGAAGACACCGCAAGGCTTCACGTTGCCTGCGCCGTACTGCCAGAGGTTCAAGGCGAACGAGTCTTTGCATGGGCCGAGCCTTTCAACTTCGATGCCGTGCTTGACATTCTGCGCAGCGAGTTTCCCAGCAAACATTTCGTGGAGAACTTCCACAACTACCGCGATCTCTCGACCGCAGAGAAAGCAAAGTCGCGAGCAGCCCAACTGTTGCGACGAATGGGGAGAAACGGTTTCACTTCATTGGAGAAGAGTGTTTTACTAAATGTTGATGACCTGCCTTAACTGGCAGATCAAACTTTGGAATCATGGGAGGGACGGGTTTTTGGTGCTTCGGGGAAGACGCAACACGACCACAGGAGCAAGCCAGGAAACTTGCACCAGAAGGAACGACACTTTCATTCATCCATACATATTTACCAACTACTTTACTTGGGATACGACATCTCCCAGCTTCAAGCATGAGTTGGCCATAGCGCCAAGCTGGCATGCAGGGTGCGGATGCAACCCGCCATTGAGGTGGAGGACCAGGGCCAACTCTCCACTCCTTAGCCAAAGGCCAAGGCTTAAGGCCGCAATATACGTCATTTGAACAATGCATGAAGGGTGCTACTGAATGCCATCTGATCTGCTGAAAGTGACTATGCATTTCTTGTCATTGATTGCGTCTGGTGGTCATGGATGCTTGCTAGCTTGCTATGGATGTAATGACTCCCCAGTTCAAGGTCGAAAACTCCCCAGGTCCACACGTTTGCCATTACAGGCACCATTGCAGGAGTTCGAACAAGCCTATTTCAAGGCCATCTATGAAGTCCCACGCGTGATGGCTTACTACCGTCTAGACAAGCACCACACCTGCTCGAAAGGAACCCGTGTGTCCGCCTACCCAAACTCTTCCCATCGAAACTAGCCCGTTTCTAGCTCCACTGGTTATTTTGTCAGACGTTTGTAAGACAATGAAAAGAAAGCTGGTAAAGCCGTACTATTTACTGAGACCACACCTGCAGGCCGAGGGTAGGGTTGTCGGTGGAGAGGCGGGACGTGGAGCAACTGTCGCCAGCGCCAAGAGGGACGCAGACGGATCCGTACACGCAGAACAAAAGCCACTTGTTGGAGGTGTTCTCGACAGAAAGAGTCGTGTCAGTCATGGTCATGGAGCCGTAGGAAGGAGAAGTCGCGGTGTACGTGCTGCCGCTCTGGGAGAAGCTGACGCTGTCGACGGTACCACAGCCGGGACATCCGCCATCGCGGACGCACTCAGCGGCGAAGGCGGCAGGGATGAGAGGAGCGAGGAAGGCGGCGAACTTCATTTTGGGAGAGAACGACTCGACGAACGTTGAGTTGTGGCTATTGGCATGAATTGCAAGTAGTGGTCATAGGCGTTGGCGGCGGCTGTAGAAAGGCCTATCGAACGGAGATTCTTCTGAGGGTTTATATGTTTACACACCGGCCTCCCACAAGATAGCATCGCGTTCTACGGACACTCAATCTTACGATGTCATCTATTGCCGCTCTCGTTCTCGTAATACTGCATACCTTGCGCCACTGCTGTGCATGAGAGTACATCACCGGTTGCCATCGGGATGCACGATCAACGCTCTCTATCTGAGTTCATCTCGGCTCGTAGGTTCCGAAGAGGCAGTTGAGCTTCCCGCGCGCTACCGTACGGTAGTATAGATGCGACACTATCCCCGCATACGGTCGCCATATTTAGTCAGGCCACTGACTCGATTTAGAAGTCTATGCCGATGGAACCCCAGCCCGGGGATTTGTAAAGTCTTTTAAACAAGGTCGCGATCGGCAGATGTAGCTTTCTAAAGAGCGATTAAACAGGTTTGTATTCCTCGGTAGGGCCGGAATGGCTCAATTGACGTTGTAAGGTGGAACGGTTCATCTGTTGTTGCTTCTTTGCCAAGATGCCCCTCGACAGAGCTCTCAACAAGCTTATTCCCGACTGACGTTGACTGGACCGGGCACCTTTGGCGGGGAAGCCGAGTTGCAGCCGCAAGACAGCCAAGTGCCAACGGGCTGCTGATCATCCCTCAGCAAGGAAAGCCAAGACTTTTGAAATGCTGCTTTGAGGAAATTGTTTCCAGGGGCAACCGAAACGGTAACTCGGGAGCGAAATAGTTCCGAGTTGGTTGCAAGCAACGTCAGGGGTAAGACCTTAGCCGACCAGACTCCAGACAGGTCTGGTTTATCAATCACCCTAAAAGGCAGTTGTCTAAAGACATATGAAGGCTGGAAATGGATACGAATCATTGTAATGCTACTGTAGGCACTGGCCTTTTTGAGGTATATAATGACAATCTTTCATTGCTTAGGACTCCTGCTTGACTAGAACAACCATGTGAATATCTCTGAAAAATGACGTGGTTACTGTATGAGATCACCTTTTCACCGAGTGAAAGTGTGGGTTTGCCAACCGCGCCTGGAGTTCCTCACCACGCCATCTTCCCTGCGTCGACCTTTAGAACTCTGTCGAACATTTCCAACCCCTCAGTATGATGTGTCACAATAATCATTGTACTACTAGGATGGGTGCTGAGGATGTTATGGATCATGGCCTTATGCGTCATAGCATCCATCCTATTCAGGTTCATTTTAGTCACGGCCCTTGGAGAGGGAAACGATGGAACACTCACCCGCTTGTAGGCTCATCCATGACGTAGAGAGCACTTCTTCTCAGCAACGCCCTCGCAATACCAAGGCGCTGTTGCCAACCAAATGAAGAGAACCGAGAAGATTCCCATGCTTGATCGACGTCAACCATGGCTTCGGGTTGGCCACCGTCAGAAACACCGACTGACATAAGTCTAATCATATCCACAACATCAGAGGGAGAGTGATTGTCGCCCGGGTCCAGATTTTTCTTGACGCTAGCCTGTCCGTTGTAGAATGAGAATTGAGGTGCTCCGACAAGTCTCTGGCGAAGCAATTGAGGCGAGACCGTATCTAAGTCGACACCGTCTATGTGGACAGAGCCGCCGGTTTTTGTTATTAGCCCAAACAGAAGTTGAGCCAAAGAGCTTTTCCCGCTTCAAAGAGTCAGTAAATTCTTCCAGGTTGAATAAAAAGTTGAAAACACTAAGCTTACCTCCCGGTTCTTCCAACTACGGCAATCTTTTCGCCGGCTTGGATATGGATTGATGCGTTGGTGAAAACCGTATGATCACTGGGAAGATATGATTATGATGGGTCTTCCGTGAGTGATTGAGTCGGGAGACTTACCCGTACGCTGCCGAAACATTACGAAGTACCACCTCACCTCCAGAGGGCCAGTCGCCTGGTAGCTCTTCAACAAGCGGTGTAGCAGCGTTCACCGATCGAAGGTTCTCGCTAGGGGTAGTCGCAATAAATTCCCTGATGCGTCGAACGACGCCCAGTTGTGCTTCGAGAAGAGTCAACCAATTCATGAGCATCTTCAAGTCGGATCCTAGTGTAATTGTGTTCACCAAAGCAACGCCAGCCCAGCCAACGTTGACCTTGGACTTCAGCCCGACCAGCAGGGCTGCCAGCGTTCCAGCGACCCCACCCCCAAGAAGTCCTATGACAAGAAAAAGCCAAGATTGGAGGGATCGAAAGAGATATGCTGATTTGCTGGCCTGATAGACCTGATTGACCAGAGTGCTGGATGCGCTGTCCTGCAGATTGAAGGCTCGAATCGTCGCACGTCCGTCACAGCTTGCTCGCAAAGTTCCGATTACAGGCGCCTGTGAAGCAATTTGTAGAGTCCGAAGTTGTGAAGAGGTGGCTAGGTAGCTGCGCTGGATGAAGTAGAGGACAAAAAGAGAGACTGCGAGGCTGATCAGAGTGTAGACAGAACCTGCAGCAAGTACCCCCATGGATGCTAGAACGGCGGCGATGGCTTTCAAAAAGGAGCATCATGATTAGTCAGAATCTTTGAACAGTTAATCCTGTAGAGCTCACCCCATGTTGAGTTGAGAACAGCCAGAGGAAGGGCGAGGTCAAGGACATTGACGTCGTTCGTGAACCTGAACGTCCGTGAGCAGATGGAGATGACGTGGAGAGGACTGCGCAAAACGTCGATTGTAACTGACCTATTGAGAGTTTCTACGCCATTCGTCTCGAGAAAGCCGGCGGAGGAGCTGCAGAACTTTGATATTAGGACCACATATGGACAAGAGAGAGCTATTTTAAGACTGCTGACCTGACCAAGACATCAAGCATATCCCTATGAATTGAGACTGCAGACTGTGGTATCATGCGAAGGAAGAACACACTGAAAAACGAAGCTTGGTTAACTGCCGGTCTTGAAAAGACTCCTTGGACGAACTCACCCGCAGGCCACAAGGATACCGATGAACCCTGAACCAACAATGAGAGAATACATCCCAATGTAGAAGCCAGGGGGCCTCGAATAGTCGCCAGCCTGATATTTCCCTGTCCAATACGACAGAAAGAATGCTGTTGCACGATCGCTCAGTACGTTAGTGACGTGAAAGCCCGGTGGACTCAGAAGCATGAAGAAAACGTACGACTGGCTTTGTTTATGCCGGAAACAACACATGTTGCTGTTACAGAGACTGCAAGATTCCATACCCCGAACGACTTCATGTACTTCCCGAAGTCGCGCATCAAAAAATGTTGCTTTTTGACTCGAGTCGACCGAGCGGCATCGGGGACCGTTGGTGGGGTTTCTGTTGGGAGAGCTTTTACCTTTCCGGTTTCCGGTGATGAACCTTTTTCTTCAGCCTCCGCGCGTAGTCGAGAGTGAGTTGTTGAGCCAATATTATCTTCGACTGTAGAGGGTCCCTCCAAGTCTATGATTGGAGGATGTTGGCCAGGCTCAAAGGCCTCAGTCCGTTGAAGCATTCCTTCCACGATCGAGAGTGTTTCATGGGCGAAACTTGATGGTATCATTGTCGTTTCCAGAGGCATAGCAGCCAGGACAGCCATATCCTGTCTCCTTTCGGTGACAAAACCTCGCGGGCCAAACAGAGCTGTACTGATCTCTCTGGCAGTCTTCGCATCAAGTCCTGTGAAGACGTCATCGAGGACCAAAAGATCTGCTTCATGATATAACGCTCGTGCAAGGGCCAATCGTTTCCTCTGGCCTCCACTGAGAGAGGTCCCTGCGCTGTCGACAACGATGGTCTCGTCACCGCTCGACCACCGAGAGATATCGGGCCTCAGGCAGCAGCAGCTGAGAACAGCTGAGTAAAGTGTGCCGTCGAAGGGGCGCTGTAAGATGATGTTTTGGCGGATAGTACGGCCAGCCAAGAAGTATGGAGACTGGTCGCAGAATGCAATCTTGTTTGTTCCCAAATGTATCGTGCCTGCAGAGATGCGAACCTCGCCCACGAGAGACTTCAAGATGGTCGACTTGCCGCAGCCTGAGCTGCCCGTGACTACAGTCATTGTTCCCTTCTTAATGGTGAGGGAGGCGTCATGAATGATTGCTTCATTGCCCCATGCCAAAGATGCCTCGGAAAATTTTGCTAAGACAGAGTCTTGCTTTTCCAGGTGAACAAGTCCGTTGGTAACGGCCTGGATATCAGTGGCATCATTATGCTTTTCAGACAACTTGACTTTGGGCTTCACATATGCTATGATACGACCCCAGCTGACGACACCTTCGTACAATGCTGGGAGCATCTGGATGAAGGTAGGAAATGATCCGAGCATGATCGAAATAACCGACAGAGCTGTGAATAGAGTCGAGTAGTCCAAATTTGTTCCGTTGACAGCTGCGTAGATGCCAAAGGTCACCAGAAGTGAGAGACCGTTCACAGAGTCCGCTAGTAGGGGGTCAGTCAGGGATGCCTGAAGCCTTTAGGAAATCCATGAACTCACAGGCAAAGACTACCCCGATCAGAAATTTCCGGTACAGAGACATGGCCTCTATTTCGATCTGGCGATTTTCAAGCACTTCCTTCTCAGCCATAGCCTGCATACCAGCCATGCGAATGCTCCGCGTCTTCTCTATGAGCTGGCCCACGGAACGGATACGACGCTCGGTAGCCTCAAGAGCGTAGCGTTGACTTTTCGTCAATTTCTTCCCGAGGGCTATCGGAACACTGACACTCACGAGAGCCAAGAGCAGAGGTCCGAGGAAGACCAGGGCGACGGCGTTGTACAAGAGATATGCACCAACCGCTACAATAATGGCACTTGTAATGACGTCGGGGATTACTTTGAGAACAAAGACGGCTTGAGTCACGTCCACATTTGCCAGCACGGTAACTTTTGCGCTCTCGGAGTCGTTGGAGGTGGTCGTCCGCGATGTTGCTGGCTCTAGAGATCTGAGGTGAATGCGGTAGGTGAGGTAAGCCCGAATGCGGAATGATACTTGGTCGACAATATGAGTACTCTGTGCAACGAGGATGTTGAGAAGGGTGAAGCTTGTAGTTCAAGTTAGTTGTCTATTCAATACTTTCGGTGACCCCAGACTTGGGAATCGCATTGAAATCTGGGCAACTTACTCAATGAACAGAGCGACAACGAGCCACGACCCGACGGATTGGTGGGTTTCAGTCTGTAGAAAGGCCACTAAAGCGCCAATTATAATCGGTTGACAAAGTGTAGTCGCAGCTTTCAACGCAGCTAATATCACGGCCAACACGAACAAGACGTAGGTTCGAAGGGAAGTGTCTCGAGCCATTTGCTTCATAAAAGAACAGTCCTCATCCTTCTTCGGATCTGCACCGGGCGATGGGAAGAAGGCCGAGGCTGGGTGGGTTTCGATGCGTTCCAGGTCGCTTTGCAAAATATCTCCTCTTTTCCCGGCCGAGAGAAGCGGACCGAGCCATCCCAGAAACATTAGGCTGGCAAAGCTTACTTCCTTCTCTCTTGATGGGAAAAGAGCATACCCGTCCACCATCGTGTCTGACTGAGGGGAAGCGCCACTCAAACACGATATCACGAACCCAGAGACGGCATAAAGGACTGTCGCTGTCGTTTGAATAGCCACTATGGCCGTAGATATTGGCGCGAACCCATGGTCAGTTAGGACAGTCCATAGTGTTGCGAGTCTGAAACTGTCTAGAATCGCGAACCCGAGGAGAAGCAGTTCTAGTAAGTGTGATCGTTTTCGACTATTGGTGTGAAGTATGAGAATTATCAGTGCGCAGGTAATCTCTGTGACATTGCTTGGTAGGGTGGTTCCGGTGCGGATGGTTTCCAGGTTCGGTCCAGAGATGGAATAAAGGACGAGTGAAGCTACGTGAAGAGTCAATATCAGAATCAATGGGACCTGTGAATCAATCAGAAAGATTTATCTCGATCATGTATTCGACGAAACAAACCAGGCGCTCGAGTGCGATCGACCGATATGGCGTCCAAGTAAACCCCTTAGATGGCGGGGAGCCTTCAGCAACATTTACGGCGAATTTGGCCAACAGGGCTAGGATAGCTAAGGCGCGGGGAAGGATGCACAGTATAGCATTACAGAAGTCCAAAGATAAGAACACGGCACCCGTGGGCGTCGAAGATATGGGCCGAGCCATATTCTTGGGAGGATGACGAGTCGCTCCAGATTGACCTGTTCGGCCTCGTCGTGGAATTCGGGGATCACATCTCCAACAACCCGGAGGGTTGTCACTTTATTCCGGGGCTTATCTGAGGTGGCTGGCAGGGACTGCTCGTCGAGGGCAATTGGTCAGGCGATTACTGCCATATTGGGACTTTTGAACGGCGGCGCCAATCAGCGCGCCATCAATGTTGTCGGCTAAGGCTGTGCTTGTGAAGGGCAACATGGAGCGTTGTAACGTCGCGGCAACAGCATTACGGGAGAGCGACGAGAGACACAGTAGACGCAACGAAATGTTTTGCGCGCACACGGAAGTTTGAGTTGGTCACAAACCTGGAATCAGTGGAGATGTGATAAAGTACATGTTCCACGCTGTTACTTGCTTCATTCCAAGTGACAGACATGATGTATCATCTGCGGCCTCTGAGTCTAACTAATTTCTAGCCTAGGATTTTATGTTGATATTCATCAGGATGAACCACTCGTATAACCGTGATGCTGTCTTTATTTCGAAGACTCAATCCAGTCGGGAACCGACTTCTTGAGGAACGTCATGAACTTCCAGAAACCAACAGCATCTTCGACGTTGCCAGCGCGATCCACCACTCGCTCCGGGAAAGCTATGCCAGCCCCAAAGAGCCCGGGAATATAAGTGCGACCCTTAGCACTGGCCTCGACAGGCTGAGCAGAGAATCTTCCGTTAGAAGCATCATGATAAACGGACAACGGTTGCGTCTCAGCACCAGCCTTCTCAACGACGCCCAGGTCTGGTAGAGGGTTTCGTTGAAAGCCGATAGCTTGGATAAGGTGGGTACAACCAGGAAGCTCAGACGCATACACGGCCTGCTCTTCCTCCGGTGGCGTCAAAACCTTGGTAATGAACTTCTTGACAGAGCTTTTTCCGAATAGTCGCTCCTCAAGATTGTTACGAGCCCACACGGCAGCTTGGCCCTTGAGACCCGTGTTGTCGTACAAGATCCATCCATCCTTGTACTCGGCGTAGCGCAACTCGTTGTGGCGGGTGAACCACTTGATACGGAGGTTCGGGTGTGACGTCGTCGCAAGGTTGTACAGATTCATGAGAACCAGAACAGCTGAATGAGAGGAACCCACGACAGCCACTGTGGCATCAGAGGGTATCCTCCAACCCAAAGATGACGGTCTCAAAGCCGCATCCAGGTGCACCGTCACGAGATTCTCCGGCAATCCCCCCGTCATCAGCTGGGGCTGTGAAATCGGACTGGAACCAGTGCACAGCACAAGTTTCGATGTCTCTGCGTATCCCTTGCCATCCAGAGCAACTGTCCATTTTCTTGTTTGCTACAAAAATAGGTGAGTGAGATTCATTTAGATTTTGAGTGAGTGGGTCGCACCTTATTCAGGATGGCGGATGTGACTTTGGCTCGGCGTTGCTCTACATTCTGGAAATGACGAGGAATGCCTTTGGAGAGCATCAAACAGAGGTCTGCCGCATGCTTGAGCTCACAACCTTGGTCCTGCTGCAGCTGCTGAAGTGTAGTGAACGCGTTGGGTTCCTCTGTGGCCTCCAAAATCTGGCGAAAGGGCGCCACAGCCTTCGCAAAGTCGACAAATAGGCCTGCTTTTGTGTTGCTGGGAACCTGGCGATAGGAAGTCCCAACCCGACCAGCCTGAAAAAGGCGATCGACCCAAAGCTGGCGATGCTGCGGCCGATGCTCAAGCAGGTTGCCAATGGCAGCAAGTCCACCTGGCCCGCCGCCGACGACTACCGAGTCGACAAGGCGGGCTTCGGATATCGATCTGGCTGCAATTGAGGCCATGGTCGAGTCGCAGGGTATGGTGAAGTGAAGAGAGGAAAATTGCAGGCGACGATGCCAAACTAGGTTAAATGAGAACTGTGCACGTTGTCCAATAATCGGTGTATAGTGGGTACCCAATTCCAGGGGCTACTTCACGCTAAGCACGGTGCCATTAATACAGTGCCGACTGTACCTTTTTTGCCGTCAAATAGTCCGTTATCTGGTGATTGAGACTCTGCCCGATAACTGTCTCTCAATTTGTTCCTTGCAAGTAGCTGACTCATCAGCTCAGCGGAGTCTATGAATTGCTTTACAATTTGTTGATGAGCAGGTTAAAGTGTTTGAACTTGAACTGAGAGCACTATATTTGATCTCTACCTGCGGCTCATTCTCATCGCCGACTTGAAGGTGGCAATTTCTTGCACTCAAGACTCAAGGCCACCACCAACACCAGCGCTCTTAGCTGTCGCACTATGTCTTAGTCCCCTGTAACGCGCTGTCGCGAGATTAACTAATTCTCGTTGTGTCCTTCTCATTGCTGTCTTCATCGCAATAGTGAGGCTTTTGTGAGTTTCACGGCTTCTTATCCCGCGCGTCTAGAATTTAAGGCCAAGGAATTTTTCATGGCGGTACGCTTGTATTTACGACCCTTTGGTCGTCAAGACGTTGTGGTTGTCACGTTATTGTCACTTTAGCCTATGCGGGTATGTCCCCGAATAGTAAGATGTTGCTTGAAGCAGTCGGGGTGGCAAGTCGAATTGGAGTCAAGCAATAATGAGTACATGAATTACTCAAAGGTTGTTCGAGTTCTCAAACTCTTCTCATTTTTACAAGAGTTACTTCTGTTGCCCCACGAGCAGATCTTTATCAACCGGGAAAACGCAGAGCAGAGAGCGCATTGTCGTGCTCAGACTGATGAAGTACTCGTAGCCTTTTTCGACTAGTTTCTTTGGGTCCCGTAAAGGCATGCTGAGGATGTTGTATGGGCCGTTGAGGATATTCAGAGACACATGTGCGGTCATGTGTCCGTGGGCTCCCACTATCTAGAGAAGAGCCATCCTACAACCCGATCGGAGCACGTCCCAATGATTTCACTTCGCCTATAACCATAGAAGAAATTGCGATGCTACCAACGTAGGTCTTTCAGTACTTGACCAGCTCCAAATATACGTATCACCACAAGTAAATATTATTTGGTCGCTTGCTAGACGACACGCACTATTCTCTTTTCAAAGCATTGATAAAGCTGCATCTTACCTTTGCACAAAATACAGCTCCAGATCCAAGCCACTTCCGCTGGCCGGGGGCTTAGTAGCCGTCTCTTATTGCACCAGATGAGTAGTTTCTCAGAACGTCGCCTGTAGTAATTCTTCACTTAGATCTTTTTAACATGCTTAGTTACTTAGATTCTGTAGTACTTTAGTAGCCTTATAAGATGTTACCTATCTGCCCTGGGAGATTGAAGGATTGGATAATATAAGCGAAGAAATGAATTGTGGAAGTGTTTCACATATGTATAGTCTGCTCAGCAATTACATACGCTACTTGAATGATATGCCCGGTTACTGCCGCAGGTGGACCTGAACAGTGAGAATCCACAACGGTTTCTTCCGGAGATAGCCAGGAGAATTTACCACGACTTGGGCATGGCAAGTAGCGGTGAAGATTGATTGTCATGTCATATGCAAGGCATAAACGGGGATTTTTGCGTTTGCTGAGTCGCACGTAGCCATCGTCATTGAGATGCAGAAAAGTTTCGTCAATTGTAAAGTGTATTGTACAGGTTGAGTCATTCATTCATCAACGCTCTGGTCTTGTCATGTCCCATGCAAACTCAGGGACTTCAACGCCGCTTGTGAATCAGTCTATCCCAAGTCTTGATTATGTCTTTCTCTCTCTCATTTATACACCGGCGCATGAGGTGTACTGCTGCACGGCAACCGAAGTGCTGGAAATTTTGTTAGACTTCAAGTCCGCTTTGTTCAGGTAGCAGAGGGGATATGTGAAACTTACCAAGCAGTGATACATGCGGCGTCCTTGGCGCAACCATTGATGCAAGCAACCTGATCAGCAGCTGCCTTCGTTTCGCAGGCGGCAATGTCTCCGCCCTTGCCAGCGTCTGGCTTGGCATCTACGGGCATGGCAGCGGCGCAGGAAGCAGCGAAGATGGCGAGAACGGCGGAGAAACGCATTTTGGTTTGGTGTTGTGATGTTGGCCTTACCGAGGTGAAGTGAACAAAATGTTGATTGCTTATTGGTAGGTTGCAAAATGTTCGTGATTGTGGATGTTTTGTTGTTGTTGTTGTTGTTGTTGATGATTTCAAAAGAAGAAACTACGGGGTTTAAGAGGATCATTATATACACTTTCTCACGGCTGTATCTGCACCCTCCTCAACGTATGATTCCATTCTGTTCGGCGAATACGATTACGTTTTGCTACATGGTTGCCGTACAGCCCGGCACGCCTGCGCAGAGGCCATGATGCCCCGAATGACGGGGCATCCGCTGTCAATCCCGGAAACGTCAGTGGATGACGTCTGTCGATACCCTGTATTTCTCGCAATAGCCTTCCACTTTGGGTTTGCAAAAGAGGAGACTGAGAACCCTATTGTAGAAGGTCCGTAGGGTCCGCGATGAAAGGGAGCCTTGTCAACGTGGGTGGCATAATCTTGGTGGACAGGTGCCGGTGCTTCCACCAACAAGAAGTTGGGATGAAGAGACGGTTTCTTGGTAAGATACAGGGTCTTCGGCGCTAACCAAGCCTCGCTTCGATCGAAGGCCAGTGACGTGCCGGCAGTTGTTACTTTAGACGAGACGTCAAATGGGCGATCGGCGACGGGGATGGGTCTCCAAGAAGTCGGGGCTTTTTGAGAGACCGCACCACCACAATGCCTCGGACCGCTTCGGCGATATCGTGAAGGACATGTGAAGTAGACCAACCCCGCCCGGACCATTACATCAGTGCGTCTGCCCAACTGGTATTCTCCGGCTTCCTAGAAGGTTCGACCATTACTCGATCTGGTAATGCGATCGTGGTGACTGGCAGGAACTCTGCCTAGATGGGACTGCCCGAGATCCTTGCTTAGATGCGATGGGTAGTGGCGCAACGGGGTTGCATACGGCCGCATCTCGTCTCCACTTGTCCGCCTTACTTTGTGACTCTGCTGCGTGGTTATCCGGGGATCTGGTAGCGTCGATACACACAACTGCCCGATCATGAGTGTTCGGATGGTGAAGTCACACCGAGGGATCTCGGAGGACGTGTTATGTCATCAACATCATCAGTTGCTTCGGCAACTCACAAGACTTCACGACGATCGTATGGGTGCCCGATCTGCGTCATTGCCGCGGTCGATGGGAAGTTCCTCCGCCCGAACCCACTCCGGCCCCGTCGGCATGACGCCCCGACGTCTCAACCACGGGGCCCCGCGACGATGCTGTTGAGCCTCGGAAGCCTCGGTGGGAACGTGAAGTCTGATTTCACCAACCTCCGAAATGATCAGAGCCTTTTCACGGCGCCGAGTGATTGGACGGGGCTATGCCAACTAATTGGGACTTGTGACTAAACATAAACCTAGGTTTTGGCTTACTGAGCTGAGATGCATGTTCAAGGTCTTGAAGGCTAGCATTCCCGGCCGATCCCATTTCTCTACACGCGATTCCCGACGGGAGGAATTGGAGGTAACCAATGGAAGGCTGAGCATTCGCCTACGTTCATAAGCTTAAGAAAATTTCCTCGGCCGATAGGGTCTAGATCGAAAACCCCGCATTACTCATGAGAACCTTGGATTCCTGCGAACATGATGGCATGTTGGTTGGGATGGAAACCGGCGTGTGATGTCAGAACAGTTCTCGCCTGACCCCCATATCACACCATTATTGGTCCGGAAGGATGTGCCTTCAAAGTCAACAGTCAACAGCCTCACGGACACAGTCGGGTGCTCTCAACACCATGTTCGTTCTCGTTCTTTCCGGCGATGCTAGACCATTCGCGAATGTGCGCTAATTCATCAGATGTTGCATCGTGGCATGCAAGGCACAGATTCGCTGTTTAGACTGCAATTGGAACGGGGCAGCGGCAGATAGAAATCGCTAAATTAATTAAGCATAGCAGACCCTGCGCAAGAAGCCCCCAAAGAAGGATAACCTTAAGTCGTCGGGCGAGCATTGTGGAGCCATTGTCGGGACTTGATTGCAATGCTTGTTGCATCAGTCAAGATGACGATAGGCGCGGCTTGTTCGCAACAACGTAGCCTCGTCTTGATGCTCTGACCCTGATTTCAATCCATCGCTAACCAACAGTGGCAAGAGATTTCAACAAAATCGAGCAATGGCCAGCTGCCGGCATTTCCAAGCGGAGCCTCTGGGCTCGCGAAACAGGCTGTGGCTGCATTGAGTTGACGTGGTTCCTTACAGGTCTGAGCCGAGGCCTTCCTGCCGTCGAAGCGTTTCTTTCGGATCCAAGTCGAACATTTACCACACGTGATTTTTCGTCCAATGATCATCCTGCCGTTCCGGAGTTCCGAGGGTCGCTGATGAACTCGGAGCTCCGTCTCTGCCGTATAAACCAACCTTTAAAACGCATCGGACGCCTTTCGCTCGACACAGTGCATCTAGGAGATGCTTCTTGAGGCGAAGAGAGGACCGAGACTCCATCTAATGTTGCAGACTCGTTACGAAAACCACCTAACTGCCAATCCGAAAATGAGACATTTCTGGTTGCTGGGATGATAGATGGAGACATATTAAGAAATCCATTGAGCCAATCCACTCCTAACTCACAAAGGAATTCAGCTTGGTTACTTGAGCAGGCACCACCGACAGCAGTTTTCTTCACGATGCCGGGTCGTGGGGGAGTCGGCCGGTAACTACGGGGCTTTCGGTCTCGCATTCCGGCGCGATTGGCCCGAGCTTCGGTCGGCGTGGGGCTTTTACGCGAAAAGTCCGGCTCGCACTTCATCGGAGGCCGGCTTACGCATGCGGCGAATGAGATTCAAATACAGCGTAGTAGGCAGAGACCTTTACGTAGAACGTAATCTAGCGCATTACTCGTGTGTGTAAAGAATTTGAATTATGTAATCATTCTTTTGATGATCAGGAGCTTCCAGCCATGAAGAAGCGATGTTTGCGGCAATCTTTTTGACATGCATCACTGACGGGACGCCAGCTCGAGCATGGAGCCGCAAAGCAGTAGCCAGGCCGGAAAGTCGACATCTCGAGCTACCGACGACAGCGCGTCTGCGAATCTGTTTTCGTGTCACCAATGTCGGTCACGAAAGCTGAAATGCGATCGGGTACGGCCCCGTTGCGGCCGGTGCATCAGGCTTGGAGACACTTGTGAATATCCTCAGTCCAGACGGGCAAATGTGGGCAGACGCAAAAGGTTTCATGAGTTGGAAACAAAACTAGGTCAGTCATCCCAGTTGCGGTGGTTCGTCGACATGAGACGGAGGAACGACCTCCTACGTGATCCTTTTTCAGCCAATGAGAAGCCTTCAACGGCTTGTACGCCAGTGCCTAACACCTTGCAGATCAACTTGAACAGCTCGCGAGAGCTGTCGAAAAGGCTCCCTTAACCGAAGAAAGTCACGAGCAGCAGGCCTTCCAACAGGAACAACCATTTCAATCGGTACATGATGAGTTCACGTTTGGCACTACTGAGCCATACACATCACAGTCATCAAGTGAAACCTCGGGCCAACACCCGTCTCAGCCTGACGACTCCTTCACGGATCTGGTGTCAGTCGGGCTATTTGAGCAACAACCGCCGCCGGAACTGATCGTTTTTCTGTGAGTAAATGTTCCAAATTCCATCGAATCGACTGACCAGAGGCAGAACAAATGTCTACTTCGATAAGTGGTATTTTGCAGCACAAATGTTCCAGCGGGCTCGTTACTCAATGTCTTTACACTTGCCGCCTCACATGCGCCCACCCATGTGTCTTCAATACATTATCATGGCTCTCGGGGCCGACATCACCAAGACGCATCGCAAGCTAGCAATTCCATTTTACCAGCGAGCCAGGGCCTACATGCAAGCCGATGAAATGAGAGTACGTCCTAATGCCCGCCTTGAGTCCAAAGATAAACCGCTGAAAGCCATAGGGAGACGGACAGCACTTCACATCGGTGGCCCATGCACAAGCTTGGAGCTTGATTGCGAACTTTGAAGCTCAGCAACTCTTCTTTGCACAGTCTTCAATGAGCCTTTGCAGAGCAATCAGAATTGCCCAAATGCTTGGCTTGCATCGTGTGGATGGGCAAAGCGTCGATGCGATACCCTTACTCTCACCGCCACGAGACTGGGTGGAAGCAGAAGAGAGACGGAGGACGTGGTGGGTCATATACTGCTCTGATAGATTGGTGTGCGGCAGCACAGGCTGGCCAGCGATGATCAATGAGCATGATGTAAGCTTACCTCAAGACTCCAGCATAGCTTGCTATATTTCACTTAAAATCTGTACTGATACTCTGAAAGATCCACACTCGCCTTCCTGCTTCCGACAAAGCCTTTGAAGCAGGCCTAGAAGAGCTCACGAGCCCTCTTACAAGCATTCTGAACCAAGAAGGGCAAAACTTCTCTTCATTTGCTGGAAGAGTTCTTGCTTCCTCGTTGTTCTATCAAGCATTTCAACAATCGTCCCAGAACATTCCAGATGAAGAGGCACAGGACGTCAGAACTAGCTTGCACTGGAAGCGCCATCGCGAAATCGATAACGACCTCGCTTCTCTCCTCAATTGTCTTCCAGGTGATCTAAAACTACCCAACAGTATACGTTGTCAGAATGCGACTTTCGTCAATATCATCATTCACACTTCGATCATCCTTCTTCACAGAGCAGCTCTGTCAACAATCGAAAGGGTCGGGACACCTCAGCACATGATTCGACAATGCCGAGCCAGGCTTGTCGCCGCAGCCGAGGAGATTCTGAATATTTTGAGAATGATGCCAGATGTCAACGACATGCTGAAGAACCCAATGTTGACCTTTTCCATGTACATGGCGTCATTGGTATTTCTCGATCAACCGACTTTGACAGAGCCAGACTACCAGCGGCAGGAGAATCTTGACTTCACACTTCGACTCATGATTCTAGCCGCAAAGACGTGGGGCAACCCAGTCACGAGGTCCATGGCCATTCAATTAGCCGTAGACATGAGGCAAAGAGGCCTAGATTCAGCAGCAGTGGAGAAGGTTAGACCCCCTTGAAACCGTTCTCAGAGATTTGATTCTAATCCGTTCGTAGGCTACCGAGCTGCCCCTGGAGAGAAGCACGGTACCGATCCTTGCCAAAGGCGACAATGACTCGTCTAACTTTTTGTTCCAACTCAACAACTTTGAGAACTCCCCGGAACCTACTGCGGATACTTGAAAGCTGCAAAGGACAGTCAGAACCAGAGCTTTGCCAGAGAACAGACCAAAGCACAACTAGAAGGCCAAATATACCCTGTTTATTTCATATATCTCCGGAACTCTGTACCAACGAAAAGATTATTATTAATAGGATCATCATCAAAACTGAGATGTCGTGATGTAATCAATCACAGACCCTCCGTTATTTCCTGTCCGTTTTGGACATTTGTAGTCCCTAAATAAAACGCAGCTGCTTTCAAAGCACCCACTTTCAAGATACCCGTGCTGTAAGTCTCTTCCAAGCGGAAACTTTCTTGTTTCTCGATACAGTCATTTCTGATGCCTCAACGGCTTCAACTCGGTTCTGACGGCCGACTGCAGCCTGATATTGGCCAATGACAGTGTCCACTGTCTGGTAAGGGTCCCATGGTCGATTGATGGGCTCAACAAGGATGTCTGCCATCAAGTACTTGCAGGCAAGAAAGACTATGGGCTCGATAGATACTCGCACCCTGTGATATTGCAGCTCGACATCGTTGCCCGCTTGAGATGGCTTGAAGACCTTTTGAAGCGATTCAAAGTAGATCACTTCTTCCTCACTCAATCCTTTCTCCGTTGATCCGACAAGTTCTTCCCGAGGAGGTAGTTCCTGTGCATGGAAGCCAGCCTTCCCACTGTCGGCCGACCCGAACATGATCAAGAGCCTAGAACCTTCGAATTGGGAGATTGAGAAAACCACTGCACCCGCAAGCTGACCCCCGGCCTTCGGACTTCGAAATGCAATGGTCTGTCCGTTGGCAGTCCGAAGCCAATCCGACCCGCGCGTCCTGCTAGACATGAGGGCCTTGGGTTTGTCCTTTTTGTGCTCTTCCGAGGTGATGACTTCGGTTAAGGTGTAGTCTGTGGTCGATGGACCACATCGTAGTTGTAAGACGTGTTGAGGAAAGACGCCCTCCGAACTGATAACGCCATTGAAAGTCTGCCGGACGAAAATTGTCTGCCGTTTTCCCCTTTCCTGGATCAGTCGGTCACCCCGCTCCTGAACTTTGGCGAACTGATTCGCCCTTACTCTGGCAAACTGCTGGTCGCTGTGTGAGATGCGTTTTAGGTAGATCGCCAGGAAGCTTGAATCTTCAAAGTCTGGAGGAGCCGGGCAGTCCAACGCAGCAGCGAACAGCTCCTCGCCTCTGAGCGTCAAAGGCAGGTCAATACGCAAGCCGCGATTGGTCATGCTATATGGCGGCCGAGGCTCCCAGTCCTGGTATGGTACGATGGAGTTGGAGTACTCGAAGTTCAGGGGCGACTTGGCCAAGAGACCATGGTAAGTCTCAGTTGATGCCGAGAGATCGACCCACGCGAACAGCGATTGATCGTCGGACTGTTTCATGATCTCTTCTTGCAGGCGCAAAAACGCCTTGTCACCCTCGCCATAGAGCATTGGCATGTTAACCCCAAAAAGACCCATCAAACAATACGCGACGTCCTCTGGCCTTGTGGTTATGCGATGGGATGCCCAGGACATTCTCTTGGCTATACTCGCGGATTCAATCGGCTTGGTACCTTTGAGTATGTCTTCTTCAATGCCGGTGATTACCGAAAGCGGACGACTCAGCGTCAGCTTTTCGCCGATCTTGACCCAGTCGTCCGAGAAGAAAATTAGATCATCGGGGGCTAGGAGTTCTTGCAGCGTCCACCCTCGCGTAAACCATCGACATCCAGCGAAATCGCCGTCCGTTTTCGAAGTGTCAACCGTAGACGAGACACCCGAAAGATATGCGTAGCACACTTCGGCCTTGTCATACCAGTCGAACATGGAATTGATGGCCTCTGAAAGCTCTGCACTGGAGCTTTTGTCGATGCAGCAAGAATCAATCCAGACGTACTCAAATCCATCGGCAATTGTTTGTTGACAGCTGTAGCGGATTTTCTCGAACGAGTCTTTCCTCGCAGCTGTATGGTTTCTGATGTCGGCATAGACAACTTCATCAGACCCCCAAGTATGCGAAAGGATGGAATAGCGTGGAATTTTGTCGGGAGTGAAGTCGACCAACTCAATGAGTGGCCCTTCGGAGTTGATTGATGAAGCTTTGATTAATCGCATCTTCCTGCTACATCGACCTGGTCGTTTGGGTAATTTCAAAGTTCCGATTGACGGGGCGAAACGAATCTAGGCTTGAGTCGGGAAAACATGTCGTTCTTATGATGGTTTCTTTTTCTGGCGATGGGAACACTCGTCATATCCATATTCAAGGCCCAGGGATGATTCATCTACCATCTGGTGATGTAGGTCTTTAGCAGTCCTACGTCGAGGGGCTGTGCTGACGTGGGTTGCCAGAGGATCCAGAGGTTACAATAAGGCTGGGCAATCACAGAGACGCATTCCAACCCCTGCTGCATCAATACAGAGGGAGGAAGAGGCGAAGCACACCTAAGCTATTACGACCCGAGCTTCGGACAAATAGCGACCAACCACCTGCCCATGCATGCCAAACGATGGGGCATTTTTTGGTTGTAGCAATTCTAATCTTGGCCACACTCACCTTCAGTAGTAACCCCTTCTCGTGTCTGAGACCTGCCTGTAAGGCTGTGCCGCAAGGCATTTCGCAGTGCAATGCAAATCATTCCTTTCTAGGGGCCAATGATAGCCCGCCCGAATGACTTCTTGATGGTACGGTTCTGCCTAGAGTGATGCGCGTAAATCTTACAGTGCCCCATCCAGCTTTTGTGGGTGTGTAACAATGAGACTAACATCTCTCGCATTTGTATTCATTCTGTTCTAGTTCCGACTGCTTTTCCGTTCATCTATGCCTGGGCAATTCTTCTTTCGTTTTTGTTTTTGTTGAACACAGTATCCAATAACTGTTAGCAAGCCATAATCTCCAACAAGAAGTCGCTATGTCACAACCTCACACGTTTGATTCATCCTACGCCGGGGTACAGCATCCTGCGGTAGCTCACGACAGGGAGTCAGTAGCGACCACGATGCAGGGTACAGGACCGGCCCCAGCCAAGGAAATGCCGACCAGCCTGATCAACACCGAGTAAGCATATCTTTTTTCTGTATCTCAGACCACGATGGAAACCCAGGATGTGTACTGACCTTCGCTAGCGAGCCGACATCCACCCCATGGACAGGTCAAAAGCACGATGGACCGACCATCGAGGCCCTCCCCCCTCCCCCAACCGTAACGCCACTACATGCCCTCGGTGACACTCCGCAACCGACGATTGTCCGTTTTGCAAGAAGAGAACACAGACTACTATCACTAAAGAGGGTACCTCGATGCAAATGTAAGTGCTAATCTATATTCACTGATCGCGAGACCTCACGGGAATTCGGGACTGACAAGACATATCAGGGTTGCCGGTGTCCTCTGCTGCCTCCTCTGCGTCTGCCTTACCTGCGTACCCTGTATCGCTGGGTGGTGTGAGGACGTTCACTATGCCTGCTCCAGCTGTCACAAAAGGGTTGCAACACGGCCGTATAATGGCACGATTCAGACGTTCGGTCCACAATCCTACGCTCCAATGCCGTCTCAGTACGCTTCAACAGCACCGCCTGTGGCTGAGAAACAAGCACAGTAGACGGGGATAGTCACGAAGGGGCTTGGGACGTCTCCTCTGATATGGGTGAACATTATTGGAGTAATACGGCGAACGCACACGATACCACCGAGAAAGCAATCTGGACTTCTGCTGTTGATTTGTATTTGATATAGGGATAGGACTAAGAATAAATGCTATCAGCACTTGTACCGTACTTATTTTCAGTCCTCCGAGGTTGTGTGCTCCGTTTTGCTAACCGGAGAATGCTGTCTTTCAATAAAGGTCTCCCTGTGATCACTCACATATTTCTCAGTCACGGTCATGCGGCAGTCAGCAAGATGTGCCCGCAGGCGATAACCTGTCATACCTAACTGAAGTATAAATGAGAGAAAGTATACTGTCTGGCTCAGAGCCGAAGCTGCAATCTAGTCTCCATAATGAACCGCAATACACATCACGAGATGCCACCAGGAGTCAGTACCCAGACCGTTTAGGCTAATGAAGGATCGGAAGGATGCAGCTGGGCCATTGCCGTCCCATCGTCTAATCACAGACCCCTCAAGGGGCAATCACCAACACAATATGATACCCGGGACTAAATTTTTCTAATCCTTGTCGTAGCTAAGCCCAAAGGACTTTTGCTGCAAGGTACCAAACGCCCTGGATGTAAGCTACGCGTAGGGATATTCATACATTCGTGTGGGTTATGTTGGCCAAGGCGGCCTAACGCCAATCTGGGAAACCCAATTTGCCCTGAATGCTACAGTTCTGCCTGGATTGTGGGCTCAGCTTCTCGCCAAGGGGGCACGGCAAAGCTGTTTGCGGTGAGAAATACGGTACAAAAGGCGCATGATGAGTCGATTTCGTGTCCCCAAACACTCATGCGAATTCAAGTGTTTTGACTCATCCTCAAGTGCGTACTTATAATTGCGATCCTTGGTCAATTGAGAATAGACCCGATTCTTCGAAGCGAAACCACAGTTCAACAGCACAATGTCACAATTACAACCAACCACAGTCCAGGCGCCTGCTGTGCCTGCCGCGACCATTCAACAGCCAGCGCCGGCCCATGATAGGAGTCCAATCGTCGCCACAACTGCAGACGCCAGCCCAGTGCCAGCTACAGAGCTACCCGCAGAAGTGCACAACAAAGGGTAAGTTTCACCTTCAAGATGAAGTCTCACGGCATTTACTTACAAGGCGTTAGACCAGCCACGACAACGCCTCCGGTAGAGCAAGAGAAGGGAACCGACCAGAAATCAGCACCACCAATGATTCAAGGCGTCACACCACTGCACATGCTCGGCGACAAGCCGCAATTGATTGACTGCCCGTTTTGTATGAGAAGGACGATGACCATCGTGGATACGGAAGGCACCGGCATGCAGATGTGAGCCGTTTGATCTGATGATTCAAGGATAAACTTACTAACGCTATTCCAGGCTCGCCGGCGCCTTGTGCTGCCTTCTCTGCGTCTGTCTTACTTGCATACCTTGTATTGCGGGTTGGTGTGAAGATACCCACTACTCTTGCGGCAACTGCCACAAAAGGGTTGCCACAAGACCTTACGATGGCCCGATTCAGGTGTTTGGGCCACACGGCCAGATGTTTCCTATGGTTCCTTCTCAATATGAGCCTATGTCGCCGCCTGTTGCTGAGCAGCAAAGTCCTCCGGTGTACAAGTAATTGATTTACTGGGCGTCTAGTGCGAGTATGGGATGAGAAGCAAGTGGTTGATAAGAAAATTTCAGTACTCTTTAGGTGGGAAGTACAATTAATTCATGATACCATAATTTACTTTCCCGTTGCTGCTATCTCTCGAAACTCAAGATGATCGATGAAAACAACCATGTTCGCTTGCACCCAGGTGGGCAAAACGAGATCTAGAGGCTAGAGCGGCGGAAGAAACCGCCAAACATTCCAACGTAAGTCCCTCGAAAGGACAGACATGGGCGCCGAAATTTTAGCACTGCAACTGGCTGAGTTGCCACCTTTCCCTTTCCTTCCTTTTCAACTCAAGGTTCCAACTCAGCTTTCACCCACATCACAATTTGAGCCCTCCAGCATTTCCTGCATTTTGTGAAGATAGGCCACATCGAGGAGTTGCTAATTGCTTGGCGCCTCTTGGCATACAAACTGGACATGTCGAATTTCGTGCCGTACAGTCCCGTTTCATGTCTTGAGTAGTCATTCCGATAGAAATATAACAACCCAAAACGCAGCCCTTTCCCAACTCAGGGAGGACATTTTGCCACAGACTTCCACTTTTCGCTACGAACAGCCACTGTGTCCGACATCATGTCGCGGTTGTTGCCTCCGCTCCCGGATTTGCAGCCGACTGCTCTGCTGCGATAGCGACTGTTACCCTTCCCGCAGTCACGACAACCCTCATTTCTGCTGTGACGACGACGGTCACTCTTCCAGCAGTCCCGACGGCCCTCAACTCCCTAGTCACAACCACACTCACTTCCCCGGTGACGGTCAGCCATTTCTGTCCAGCAGTTCCGCCCATCACAATCCTACCAACAGTCACGGTGACAGCTACCTCCACCTGTCCTGTTGCGATTCCAACGAACCCCAGCGTCTCGCGCAACTCCTTCACACAACGCCGCTCATACTTCATCTACTACTCAGGCACCGGCGTGTCGCCTAGGAATAGAAACTCCTATGTTAGTGTGAGATTCTTCCGCGGCGATTTGGGCCCTTGTTAAGCCTCCAGGGATGCGCTGCTGCCATGAAGTGTGCCTCTTATAATTCCTTTTAGTTTGCAGCAGTCATTCAATCGCGGTCTGGTCGCTGGTGTAGACGTCCTTTTTGAAAAGAATACTCCCTGGAATCAACCTCGGATCAAGACTAAAGACAGGAACAGTGTTGTATGCTGGCAAGCGATTGATGAACGATCTCAGAGTACCTGAATCCCTAGAATCGAATCTCTAACCGCCTAGAGTTGAGTTCGCTGCCGACATCAGAAGAAGGTCTGCTGGTAGAACCTAATTTGCGTTCTTCAACATCTCCTGCCCCAGGGGTCACGTATTATACCCGTTTTTGGCATGTCCCACAGAGCTTGGACGCCTCCTGGCCCACGCACAAGCATCGTCAGCTTTCCCAATATTAGCAAGAAACACTTGGCTATACTATGTATGGAGTATATATTGATTTATTTGCTAATGAAAGGAAGTTTCAGACGGCAAGAATGATGGTGTAGGGTGCCATCTTTGGGTATCAGATTGTCAACACTCTCACCCGATTTTCCGTCCAGAATCCCATCATACGTTAGTCACGACGCCCCTTTCTGGACGTTCACATTTCAAAACCAAGTCTCTCAGCAGTCTTCGTGGTCGTCCTTTGCCCGCTATTCCAAATGCATAGGTACATAATACCTACTCAAAGGCAATGATAAATGCTACAACATACACAGGTCCACGCAATCCATGCTTTAGTTCAATTGGACCGCAAGCTTCGTGGAGTGTTACTTGAGAACCAATGTGGACAAGCACAGAATATTGTGGCCTGCTTTCCTATGCTTCTGTGATAGAAAGGAGGCTTAAATATTATCAAAAACGACTTGGTTTTGCTTTAAATCAGCGTAACAGCCAGCCTCCGGACCAGATGCATAGTTTAAGAGGCCCGCCCTCGCGTTAGTTCCAAATCATGACCAAAATTTGTCGTCCATATCACCAGATGAATTCCAGGATGGAATTAAACAAGGATTCATGCTCTCAAACGTGGTAATGTCGTTCTGTAGACATGACTGAGGGTAGCCAAGGTACATGTCAGATTCAGTCTCTGTCCTCTTTCATCGATCAGGTTTCAGGCATGGAAGACTCGAATACCACACGGATTCATCAAAAAGCCAAGATAGAGGCAAGAATCCCGTCGTCAACTTCAACTGGCTTGCGTGCGCGGCCCACCTTCGTAGATCTGGCCTGTGTTCGCAACGAATCTTTTAGAGAGAAAATCACAAAGAAGCTGCGAAAGGCAAGATTCGTTCTGGTTTATCAAGATCGGTTTAGTGGCTATTGTGGAAGACTTTATACGGCCAATTCATCCAGCGGTCCCCGGAACCCAAGCCACTCCCGCTACATGCACTCCTGCATGACACCAGCTTAATGTTGTCGAGACCACCTCACGCCAAGCCACAACACAAACAACTAAATAGCACACCGCATCACCCAAGGGTCAAAGTTCTAGACCTTCTCCCCCTATACACGTCACCAAACAAGCCACCAAACCCCCAAATCCCACGTTGTCCCTTCCCCATATCCCGCCTCCCCGACCGTCTCCTCCCGTGACCCCCCGAGCCCGCAGCCCCACACGTCCCCAGCCCGCCAGCATCAGACCGCCGTTTCCGCACCACGGCCCCAGAACCCGAACCTCCCTCCTCTTCCGCCTGCTCCGAATGGCCCTCACCCACCCACTCCCATCATCCACAATCGTCAGCAATGTAAACAATCTCACGTACACGCTACACACGTACAGAATCTTACGGTGTCTTAGTTTCGTAGCATACGATTCGAGAGCCTGCTCCAGCATTCGTCAACAAACACGTGCTGACAGTGGCCCCCTCCCCCCCCCATCTCCCACTCGCCCGGCCCCCGAAAGAAGCCCCTCTCGCCTGCATCCCGCGGTCTCGAATCATTACACAGCCAGACAGACATCCAGTAGAATCATCTCCCGTCACCGAGAATTCACAAAGCCAATCAGATAACCTGTCTATCCAATGCCCGTTCTCCCCCTCCCGTGCCCTCCCAAGCCGGATGGTTCTCGCCGTTCCGCGCAGGTCCAGTTGTGAGTGGAAATCGCCCTAGCAAAGCCAGATAGCCACTGCACAACACACACTCACACACACGCAAACACATGTTCCCTTCCCTTCGCCATCCATCCCGCTACGCTACGCTGATCCGCTGCACGTCATCGACCACTCACCCCGTCCGTCCCTCCCACCATAAAACACACCGCCTAGATAACGCCGCCATTTTTTCGCCTCCACCCACCTCCCCCGCGCGCCCGGTCTAGACACCACCGGACTTCGGGAAACGTTTCGATAGCTTCAGGTGGCTGAGCTGGACGTTAGACTCGGCAGTCGTCCTCACAAGGCTACGGCGGGTGGGGAGGGTCAAGACATGTGGTAAAATTTCCATGGGCATTCATTTCATCAGAACCATGAGGCTCTTCTACGTATACCGTTTCTATCATGAAAAAAAACATCCTTCATACAGAACATGCTACTCCGCGCTGTTGTGTGTCCTTCCGATGCAAAAACGTCTAAGTATCGTGAAAGGTATCGATAAATTTTGGTGCCAGAGCAAGAGAAACATCGGATAAAGATAAAAACAATGTCATCGAGACCTTGCGTCATTCCGTCATCATCGTCGTTGTTGTTCGTCATTCTATCCCCGCATGTTCATTGTAGGTATATCATTGTTTGCGTCGGTCTGATAGCGTCCGACTGAATGTGATGCACCGTTTTGGGTGCTAAACGTATATATATCGCATGCCAAAACTAATGTTGTTCACGGGCTGCGAGGGCTGGTTGGGCTCGGAGACTCATACTCAATGATCTCAATGGAATAATACGGCAATTCCCTCGCGAGTGTCTCGTGATCGCAAAAAAAGATTCCCTCCACCTCGCTATCCGGCTCGTCGAGTTCGTCGATGCGCGGGGGCGGGGGGTCTTGGAATTGCAAGATGAAGCTCCGGCGGACTGATTGATCACCCACACGGCGTCTTAGTCTCCTTGCGCTGGAGCCTACGGCGTCGGGGTCGAGAGGCATATCCTCATGATCAGATTCGCTGCGCTCCGATATGGTCCGTTTGCCAATGCTTGACCCGTGAGTTCGGCGCCTGAGCATTCGCAATGTGCGCTGCACACGAATGAATTCTTCATGCGCCTCGTCTGCATCCAGATCCTCGGATTCTGAGTCCGAGCTGGGAAAGTTGAGGTGGTCAAATTCTCGTGCCAACCGGGAAGTCGGGTCGGGCTTCGGAGCGGCAACCGGAGCGCGGGAGCGGGAGCGGGCGGACGCTGGAGAGGAGTAGCCCGAAGGCGCCATGATTCCGTCGCGATCTTGGTCCATGGGATCGAAGTCAGACATTTCTTCGACGGTGAAATTCGCCTTCACGTGCAGCGCTGGTGCAGCGACTGATGCGGCAGCAGCGACGGCGGCGGGGGCAGGGCGGGGAATCGGGGGCGCTTCTGGGGCGTGAGGCAGCATTTCCGAGTCAGAGTCTGAAGATTCCGAATCCTCTTCGGACTCTTCATCGTCTCCTTCTTCGTCTTCTGCGTCTTCCTCATCGTCCGAATCCTCTTCGGAACTGCTGTCGACAGCCATGCTCTGGTGCATTGGCGGGCGCGAAGGTGCTCGTATTGGTGCCCGCATTGGAGCTGACATGAGAGCTGGAGGAGGAGGAGCCATCATGGGCACGTCCTCGTCTTCATCGTCTGCGTCATCATCGCTATCGTCTTCACTTTCTTCGTCGTCGCTATCATCCTCTTCATCCTCAGATTTTGCCTGAGGTGCTTGTGGAAGTTCGCTCTCATCAGAGTCGGATTCGGATTCGGATTCTTCGTCGGAATCTTCAGATGACGTGCGAGGTGATAGCTGTGCAAAGCGATTGGAAGGAGTAAAGCTGAATTGATGGCCGTTGACTGTGGGCTGAATACCGGACGGTGGCAAATGGCGAGCGGCGTACTTGTGTTGAAGCATCGCCGGCGCGGCGGAGGTAGGAGAATGGGGCGGTGAGTTCGGGCCCCCGAGGGGACCCAGCATCATGCTGGGCGTTGATGGCCGTGTCCTGCGTGATGGCATATCGTTGACGCAGCCCGACCAAATGCAATTGAGGTTATTTGACGAGACGGTCGCGATGTTGTGGGTTCGAGGACCGCTGTGAGAGATCGCCGTCCCGGCAGTCTTTTTTTCTTCTGGGTGTTGATCTCACGGATCGGGGCCTCTAGTTGGGGACTGGGCCTTTTTTTGGTCGTTGGTGTGGGGAAGAAGGGAATTGGCGGGGGAAATGGGATGGATCAGATCAGCTTCCCGCTAGCGATGGCCGGTAGATGGAGGTGCGGTTGATGTGGTGTGGATGTGCGGTGAGCAGGTGTGGTGAGAGTGACAGTGAGCAAGTTGTAACAAGTCAAGGCGTCAACACCCAAAGTAGAAACCTCCGACAAGGAGAAGAGGATATTCGTTGGTCGCTATAGGTTGTCATGATAGATCTCGGGGGAAATTCGAAAAGAGGGAGCAGGGCGCTGCTGGATGTCCGGATTGCGCCTGGAGAGCACGGGATGCGCCTTTGTGGAATGGGTGCAAAGTGCCAATGGCGGACGAACGATTGGCGGCGCCGAAGATGGTCCCTCGAATCCCAGTCCCACGTCTCAGTCCTGGTCGCTGGCCCCCGAGAGAAACAGAGGCAGAGAAACGGAGAGGAATGTTTCGGGGAACAAGGTGCGGGATCCCGGCTGTGGGGACAACGAAAATCGGGCGGGCGGTGACGATAGGACGGCCTTCGTCCTGGGCGACAAGGGCTGGTCCTTGTTCAGAAGGTCGCAGTAGAGCAGCGCGAAATGGCTGACGAGAGAGGAGAGAAGCAGCGGTGCTATGTGCACGCGAGCAAAAGCAATAGTATGGTCAAGGCGAGCTCCGATGATGGCCTTGAACAAGGTAATTGGATGAAACTAGTTGGGGAAAGTGTCGAAGACAAGCGTGGGGGACCCGGGTAAAGCAAGAGCTCTGGAATTTGTCGGATGTGAGTTGTTATGTCGGAGGGTGGGATGAATACCGCAAGAGGCAGTACTAGATGAAAAGAAGGAAACCAAGATAGCAACTCAGTGCCGAGTAATGGGCGCCGCGCGGGATGCAAGATTCCTGAAACCTGAGGGTCTGCTTGTAGTTGCTGAGTTGGCGCCTCAAGCAGAATGAGAGCCAGCAGACGGACCGCCGAAGGGGATCTGTTGTATAATTCCTGGGTTCCGGCCGTGAATGGCGGTGGATATGGACGTCCGAGCTACCGGGGTGTGAGAACGAGTCTCACGGCGTTCGGTGTCTCCTCGATGGCTGAATCGATTCGGAGAGGGGTGCTGGTTGTTCCGTGATAGGCCGGGCGGCTTCGATGGCGCAACCAGGCCGTCCGGTCTTATAGGTATGGCTGATATAATCCGCGTTTTCTCACGGATTGCCCCTTTATGCTGTCTGTCGTTCAGTCTTCGACTGACCAAGCAAAGGGGACGAGACGCGGAATCGCAAGTGTAATAGCAGATGGCGACGGTCCGGGGGAGGTAGACATGTGTCAACGACGAAGGAGAAAGGGAAAAAGAGAGGAGAATTCCTCGAGGGCGTGGGACAGAGGAGGATTAAGAATTAAAAAAGAATCATCGCACATGTGCGCTCACTGCAGCCGTACCATGTCCATGCCATGCCATGCAGCAAGAAGTCGGAGGATCCAGTGGCCAGCCAGCCCAGCCGGCGGTGGGCAGATGAGCCTCTCTCTTGGTTTGGTGGGTGCTGGCCATGGTCCTTCTGCTGCTGGGTCTGTTGGCGCCTCTGGTGGTCCCCCGTATTTTGCTGCAGATGGTACGTATCGCAAAATGCCTGTAACGGGCCTTTCGTCTCTCGCCGGTCTTCCTATCAGAAGCAAAAAGAAACGGGAAAAAAGTTCTCGTCGCAAAAGTGTTGTGCGTGACCGGCGGTTGGGGTTGGACGTGGGCGTGGGCGTGGCCTGTGGTGGTCCCTCTCTTGCGCATTCTCGCGGGGCGCCGCAACGCAAGTTCGAGCCTTTGGGCAGCAATGCTCCAGGACTCCCCGGTCTACCCGTCAAGCCGTGTGTATCCCGCAATTGAGAGAAAATTGGCATGTGTGTGGGCGTCACGGCGTATGGTGTGCCCTCACGCATTTGCGTATGCCGCAGCGGCGGGTTCTTGCGAGTTTGCTAGGCTTGCATGCTGGGGGCCCAGACTGGATGACTGGTTGGTCGGCTGGACTGGGCTGGATTGGGGGAGACGGACTGCGGGAAGACATCCAATCGAGTCTCGAGAGTGAGAGGGCGAGGACCGGGACAGAGTGGAGGGAGGGGTAACTGGAGGGGCGAGAGGTTTGGAGGGGAAGAGTAGATCGTTGTACTGGTGGCCGGATCGCCGAACCATTGGCGATTTCTTGTTACTTTTTCTTTCGGCTTGACAACTTGACAATGTCTTTGGTTCGAGGCTCCTTCGAATTTTCGAGTGTGTCTGAGGCTTTCCGTTGTCCGCCTCTGGCCCTATCGACGCCACACATTAACGGCCGGCATCATGGCCATTGGCCTTATCGGGACGCAGCTACTGTTAGTGCGTCGCCTGCTGCAGTGTATTCCCATGTCGTGGGATGTATCCGTGGCAGCAGTGGCATTGTAGCGGGCAGCGGGCCTCAACCCTCGAAGCCCAAGAAGAAATGTGTCCAATGCTCATGTTGACGACTCGTGTCCTTGGCAGCTTGCTCGGTCAACGTCTGGAAGAGACGTGCTGAGCGAATTCATCGGTGAGGCTACCTGCTTCCCGCAGTCTCCAGCGACAGGGAATGCGGCGTCACAGGATTTAGCCACAAGCGGGACGTGATGGGCATTGGACCGACGGTATGGAGACGAGCGAAACAAACGACTGGGAAAAATAGATTAGATACAGACAGGTTGGAAAAAGGGTAGGCTGGGTAGCGGCACTTGTGCCCAATGAACGAGGGTTCGAGTCGGGGACGGAGGGTCGACTGCGATGGCGCTGTTCCCAATCGTCGTGCAGGTTTTTCGGTCGTGTTGCAGCTGGGACTTGCAGCACTTGCAGCTACCATCAGTGAGAGGGACGGAAAAAAAAAAAAAAAAAAAAATAGGGGAGGGGGGAGGTGGCCCAGGGGGATTCGTGGGGTCTGGCAGAGGGACCCTTGCACACAGAGAAAAGCTAAAAACAACAAGAAG
>JAQIUT010000383.1:0-48951 GCA_028654355.1 Colletotrichum sp. SAR 10_99 | reverse complement strand
CATACGATATTCAGTCCAACCAGGTTTGACTTCGAATGGCGCGTCTGTGTAAGTGAATCACCGCCAGCCAGCTCGTTTGCCCGTTGAGTATGCAGGCGTGAGCCGCACAGCATAGGCTTCCCCAGCAGTCAGCGAACACAGCTATGCGTCGTGCGCTTCCAGTCGTTCGTGGCCGGGGCCTCTCTGGAGCTTGCATGCGACGGAGATGTTGACAGAGATGTCGTAAGGAAACTGCGCTAGGAGATGCCAAAGAGTGGTCTGCACAGAGTACGGTTGGGGACGGCAACACCTTCCACCATGATCCAATTGCTTCGTCGATGTCCTTCTTTTAGTATGGGCAGGTCGCCAGCCAGCCACTCAGCTTACCAGCCGTTGGCATGCTGGCTAGCAAGATGAAATGTAGTCAAGGTCGCTCTGTACTCCGCGCAACATGGAATTCGCACCGTCGTCTCCGCGGCCGATCAGACGCAGCGTTTCGAGGTTATCCACTTCAAACCGAGGCTGAGCGACGCAAGCCATTACTGTCGGCTGAATGCCTTTGTGAAGTTAGACCTGGGCCAACCAGAACCCAACGGCTCTCCGACCTCGCTGAGAGTCGGCGAAAAGGCCAAGGACAAAAAGGGCTTTGTTCAGGCGTGTGGCACGGCGGTGGGGTCCCCCGAGTGGGTGATCCGACGTTAGCGCAGGCCGAGACAGGGCCCGAAGATGACCTGGTTTCATTAAGACGGCGGTCAGCGGCGGGACGGGATGCGGTTGTCGGCATAATATGGTCATTCATGCCTCCCCCAGATGAGCGCGGAGAAACCGCAGCGTGTGTCGCGGGGCTCTGCGGCGAGACGAGTACGGAGCGGAGAGTAGCTCGCAACCCGAACCGGGTTCAAGCCTCGATGGGGATGAAGGAGTCATCTTCGCTTCTCCAGGGCACTTTGATGGTTCGCGATGCCGGCTAATGTTCGTAGAATCAGGTCATGTTGGTATGGAGAAAGGCGGCAACGGCGGTTGTCTTTCCGCCAGGAACACAAAATTGTGTCTTCGCGACATGGCGCCACAAGTCCTCGGCCCCAACCTTGACTCGCATGGGAGGGAAGGAAAGGAATGAATGACCATCTTCATGTGCTTCTATCCCGAAGCCGAAGCCGTCCTTTCGACAGTGGTCGCGGTGCGCGGGTAGGGAACCGGATGCCGCCCCGAAGAAAAGCTTCGCGCTTGTTTCCTCCAACAGACAATTAGCGGCGAATTTTTCTCATGACCGGAGACGTGCTGTCCTGGGAGGATGGCTGCAGAAGGCGGGTCAATTATTAATAATGCACGTTACACAGGTCGAAGGCTTCAAGACGCTCAGCAGCGATCCAGGCTCGGTAACGGCAACGGCACACCGAGGGTTGGCCCTAGGACCTGGCTCAACCGTCATTGTGCTGACGGCCTCACCGTCAGACGGGCATTTCGAACGCCCATCAACCATCAACGAGCAGAATGAGCAAGGAGGGTACAGCAGGCTGCGTTGCAGTTGCAGCCTACCTGCATTGGACACGCCAACCAGGTAGCGAGGCAGACCACCGAGCTGCAGCCTCTGTGCTGCATTGGCATGTTGAGTTCGTCCTGTGCAGCGCTGGCTGCCAACCTAGAAATGACTTGAGACTTCTAGAAAGGACCCTGGGATTTGAGCCGGACTAAGGTAGGCGCAGGAATGGAATGACCACCAAAGTCCCCAAGCGCTTATGATGGTCCAAGACTCCAAGTGTGTGTATACTACCTTATGTATTCGAGATACCGCCAAGCATCGTCTGACGGGTTCCTGGCCAGCCAATGGCTCTCAATGGCGCGCGTGTTGGTCGGGACAGCATCGACAAGAGGCACTGCTGGGATTCGCTTGATTTTCAACTCAATTGCAGCCCATGAAAGGCCTGTACGAGTCGGCCGAAGTCGAGGTTGGCTATCTGGAGCTACCTACCTACCTTACACCAACCACGACTCCGATGTCGACTCCGCAATTCCTTCCTTCCGCAAACTGGACGTGAAGGAGGCACGGAGGCACGGAGGCACGGAGGGAGGGACACTGGAGCAACGCTGCTACTTTCATAGTAGGTACCCGGACCTTAGCACCTAAAAGTCCAAGCGGCACCCCCCGGCGCAGACGTAAAGGTGGGGGCATCCCCGTCCAAAGGGTGTGGACTTGTCGAGCGAAGGGCGCACTCTTGACAAGTTGATGCACACGCGACCCATACAGACCCCGGTCCGGTCTGGCGAGCCAACCCAGCCATTGGTGACTCCCACTTGGGAACACCCATCGACGCGGGAAGTCCAGCTGGCTTGACCTCGTCTTTGCTGCGAAACTGCGCGAGGCTTTGAATAAAAGATTTCGATGCCAGGAACCAGTTTTCCTCCGTCTTTTTGTATCCTTCATCTTTATACCAATTCCTCCTTTGCCTCCGACCCCTCCTCCTGTACTGTATTTGTCAAGACGCACGCCGCCAGACCCGGACTAGCCTTCCGATTCCATCATCTTGTCTGCTTCGGCAGTCTTACAATTGGGCGGGGCTTCGTTTGCTCTGTGGCAGTTGACATTTGACAATTGACAACGCTCCTGGTTGTGACGCCCTGCCGACTTACATCTGCAGGAGCCGCTCCATGACACCGACGCCCTTCCGCAGGTCATCCAGATCGACCAACCGCGCCCTTCATTAAGGGCGCTCCCTAATCATGACAACCATCCACGAGGACATGGACGAGTTCGTCAACTGGGAGGCCGCCGCCGCAGAGGTGGGCAACATATTCAACATGCCCTCCCAGGACGTCTCGCCCACCGACCCCAACCTGGATCTCGTGTTGGAGAACGTGGATGACGACGACTTCGGCTTCTTCGCTCTTCAGCACTTCTCGGCAGAGAATGCGCCGGGTGCCCTGCCTTCGGACAACAACACCCTCAGCCCTCTGGACGCACAACTGACCAGCGCCATGGGCCAATCTTTCAACACCAACTGTACCTTCGATAAGGAACAATGCGACCAGCTTGAAGATTGGTGGGTCGCCCCGGACTTTCCCTGCGATAACTGCACCCTCGGAGGCTACCAGTGTAAAAAGATTCGAGAGGGTCGCTACAAAAACTACTGCACTTCCTGTGTTGCTCTGCGAAACGAGTGCAGCTTTGCTACCCAGCCTGACTTGTTCCAAATGGACAATCTTCCCAAGAACCCCTGGCCCACCATGGGAGACCATCCCAGTGCCATCCCTCAGGAGGATGGTGCAATGCCTGTTAGCATCCCGGGCTCATCGACACCAGACTTACTCAAGAGCCTGGGCACCTCTTCAGAGGAACCTGCCATGCCGGTACCTAACAAGTCGGCAACTCCAGCAAAAATTGGCGCCCGTTTCTCGAGGGAATCGGTACGGATTCTCAAAAATTGGCTCTCTACGCACACTCGTCATCCTTACCCCAGTGATGAAGAGAAAGAGATGCTCCAACGTCAGACGGGTCTCAACAAGACCCAGATCACCAACTGGCTTGCCAACGCCCGGCGTCGGGGCAAGACACAGGCACCTCGCTCCACATCACCTCACGTCCGCAGCAGCTGGACCGGTCCCATCGACATTCCACAGAGACGGGGCACTCCCGCTCCGGATGGCAGAACGAGCCGCATGAACCCACTGGAGCGTTGGGTGGACTCCCCGCCCGAAAACGAACCTGCCACCGTCACAGCTATCGCTCGCGCCGTTGCTTCCAGCTCGGGGGCCTCTTCATCAGGTACATACATACCCACCATACATCTCGGCCTTTGCGTGTACTGACTCTTCTTAGGCCTCAACAGCCCTTACAGCTTCAATTTCACGGATGATGGGTCGGGTAGGTCCCAGTGCAATGCTTCCTCGGCGAGCAGTGTCGGCACTTCACACTCGTCGGGCGGCTCTTTTGCCTCTGCCTATTCGCATGCCTCCCGCGGATCTTTTGGTTCGTTTGGTTCCTTCAACCGCGGCCGCAGGCGTCGCAGGAGGCGCGCTGGTGGCAAGCCCTCCGACGAGAAGACGTCCCTGGCCACCCCTCTCAAGACTTTCCAGTGTACATTCTGTACCGAGACGTTCAGAACAAAGCACGACTGGCAACGGCACGAAAAGTCTCTCCACTTGTCATTGGAGAGATGGGTATGTGCCCCTGACGGACCTGTGGCTCTCAACCCGCAGACGAACCAGCTGTCGTGCGTCTTCTGCGGCGAAGCCAATCCCGACAGTGCCCACGTCGAATCACACAACCACACGGCATGCCAGGAAAGAACTCTTGAAGAGCGCACCTTCTACCGGAAGGATCATCTCAACCAGCATCTGCGCCTAGTTCACAATGTAAAGTTTGTGGATTGGTCTATGAAAGCATGGAAGGTTGCCACGCCAGAGATTCGGTCGCGTTGCGGTTTCTGCGGAGTTGTACTCCCGAATTGGGCTTCTCGTGTTGAGCATCTGGCAGAGCATTTCAAGACTGGTAATACCATGGCGGACTGGAAGGGTGACTGGGGTTTTGAAGCACCGGTGCTCTCAATGATCGAGAACTCCATCCCGCCATGTATGAGACCCCTCAGATATCCCGTAGACCAGCTTCCGACGTCTAACTGGTAAATAGATCTCATTGACAATGAACGAAACACTCCTTACCCGTACAAGGCCAGCGGTGCACCGGCAGAGAGCCCCAGGAGCGCTTACGAGCTCATCAAGATTGAGTTGGCGTACTTCATGCAGAACCACTTCGACAAGACCGGCCGCATGCCCAGCGACGAGGAGATGCAACTAGAGGCGTGTCGTATTATTTTCGCGTCTGAAGTCTTGTCCATCCGGGAAATTTCCTACCCCTTCTCATGGCTGCGTGATCTGATCATGTCGACGGAGGAAATCATGCGACAAGCCAAGTTCGGTCCGATGCGTTCGCAGATTGAAAACAGACTGTCCACCCTGAAAATTAACGGCAAGGACAACTTGTTCGAGGTCTGCCCGCTCGAAAATCAGCTTCACGAATTCGTCAGAGCGAAGCGTCTGTTGGGCCTGACCGCCATGGACGAAGAGCTCCAGGAAGAGGCTTGTAAGATTGTGGGACGCATCGAGGAAGTTTCGACCACTCCCTCCGATTTCATCGCCAACTGGCTCGTTAAGATGATCTACACCTCGACCGACTGGCTGGCCAACTTCCGACAGCGCGCACACCTCCCCCGAACCGAAGACATTGTGAACGCGAACGAACGGTCGACAGATTTGACCAAAGTCGACTCGACCATCCACAACTATAGCAGACTGGAGCGCTCGTTGGCGGACTACATGAACTCTCAGAGAGCGCTGGGAATCGAACCGGACGATGCCGACTTGCAACGACAAGCTCGTATCATTATCTACGAGTTCGACGACGGCTGGAACCAGACTGCTGCCGATAACCTGGAGTGGTTGTCTGCTTTCAAACAGCGCCATCAGTTCAGTCCCTCTGCCTCTAGCTCAAGCTGGACTACCTCTCCGGAGGCTCAGTTGGCTGTAGGAGGAATTCAGCTCTCCGTCTCGGAGACGTCGCCATCCCATATTTCCACCGGCAACGCTGCTTCCAGCCTCATCTGCCCGCAAATGGCGGACCCAGCCATAGGAAGTTACGCTGGCTCCAACTCCAACAATTCCTCCTATGTTAAGACCGGCCCCTTCTTCTTGAACGACGCAAACTGCTACCGACGTCTTGCCCGAGAACTCGGTCGTTGGGTTGCAGCCACCATGTCCCCAAACAACCCGAGCTCCCACGTCCCCACCGACGCGGAGATTCAACACCAAGCTCGTTGGATTCTGTACGACGAGTAAGTATTTTCACACAGTCTCCTGAACATTTGACGCTGACCACAATCCAGTGACGACCCATGGAACCAAACCGCAGCCGACAACGCAGAATGGTTGCAACGCTTCAAGCGTGACGCCGGCATCACAAAGGACCCTGGTCCAGGTCTCCCTCCTGGCGACTCCTGGTCCCTGTCACAGGGCGGCACCGGCTTCGCGCCTCCGTATGCCTTCCCCAAGGGCAACATGGCTCCCTTCGCCGACAAGTCGGCCAACGTCCCCATCCGGGACGCGCGCATGTTCGACACGGACTCAGCCATCCTTAACAAATACCTCGAGACGTTCAAAACCCGCTACGCGAAGCCGGCGACCATTTTCTGCGCCCGCGAGCTGGAAGACGGTCTCGTCCGCTTCGTTGAGACGGAGTTCGCTATCACGGGCACTTTCCCCAGCGACGACGCCCTCCGCGCGCAGGCCAGGCTTATCCTCAAGCAGCCTACGACTGCGGCCGATGACCAGGTCTTGTTGGACAAGTTCAAGGGCTGGGTGTCGACGAAACAGTCTGAGCAACAACAGCAGCAGCCGCAGCTATCGGCCTCGTCCTCCACCGCTGCCTTACCCTCTGGCATGGACTTGACCATCTCCGACGCGGAAATGAACAACATCCTGCAGGAGATGAATCTGGATTTCAGCGCGACGGACCTAGCAAGTCTTGAGATGAGCATGGGGATGGACTTGGGCGGCGGTGCGCCTCTTGGTGGGGGCCCTTCTAGTTGATTGATTCTGATGCATCACTGAGGCGCCGAATAACGAAGACTTGAACGACTATTTCATATACAGATACACAGGATACGGGGATGGTTTACTGGGTAAAAAGAGAAAATCAAAAGTTACGGCTGGCTCAACGAGCTATCAAAAAGGTGGACTGGAATAGAGGGCGGTGATGAGGAGCTTGTCAAACGTATCAACTCGTATACCCAATAGAAAACTTAATGAAATGATGCCTAGAAAATCGCGATTATGCGCGCTCTCGTCAGTTTCTCTACAGTACACCGCGTAGTACATGAGATCATGTGTCATGGATGGATTGCCGGGTCCTCCGGATCCGGTAAGCCTATGAAGGCTATCATGGACGGTGAGGAGTTATTTCTTGGACAGCTGCCAATGTCTGAATCAATTGAAGGAAAAGCCGTGGCAAGAGGCTTATGCAAAGTTGCCCTCCATCGTGAAGGATTGAATGAGACGACCTCTGGATATTCCCAGAGCAGCAAGGCTTTCTTTCTACTGACTGACGCTAGGCATGTCCCGACACTGTGAGGAGGAACGTCGAATTGAGAAAATGTTAGCGAGAACCTGTTTCTACACGGCGGAGCGCGTTTCTGCGCGTACTCCTTATCCGTTATGCTTACACAGTAAACATAACGCTATTTCTGACACAGTGTAATACTCCAGCCAGTTAACGAACATGCTTAAATAACATGCCGCCGAGACGATGTCAGAGGTCCAACCCGTCGAAATGATACGGAATTGGCCATTGAGGAGCACAGCAAGGATCCGATCTTTTTTTCCCGTTTCGATACTGCCGCATCGCACATAGTACTACGTCAAGGGCCAATCGTTGTGAAGAAGACCATGGCAGACACGGCTAACTCCACCACGACATACAACAGGCCCAGGACCCGGCAGAGGGTTCACAAGGCCCCTCCGTCCTTGCAGGTACCAGATATTGAAGAGGACGCCTCCGAACGGAAAAGAGTCCTCAACGTATTGGCTCAGAGAAGATACAGTAAGCTCACCGTTCCTCGCTTCTTCTTGGGTGCGCGCGCCTCATGAGCACGTTTGCCCTGCGCGTCTGGGCACGGGTGGCTGATCTGGAACAGGGGAGCGCAAGAGACAAACCCGTCTCGCGAAGCAGAAGCAAGGGAGCGGCTCAGAAGCCCAACTGGTCGAGACAGTTGCTGACCGCCCTGCCGCTCCTCGTCTCCAAGACGTTGCCAGCCCGATTGTTCAGGCTGCAGACGATTTTCTGCCCCTCAGAGGTGGTGCAGGGGACGCTAATGCGGCGGCGTTTGGTCTGGACGCGGCTGCGGCCTGGGACGGCGATCTGTCGGATGTGACTGACATGCCGGGCAACTTCATGTTTGGCACAATGACTCCGACGATGCTGGATCAGGGGCTGGGAGGCGACGTGGCGGTGAAAGCTTCGTTCAGCTCGGCGTCTACCATCGACCCAGCATCTCTCATGAGCAGATCGGCATCGTCCATGTCTTCGCCTCCCACCTCGCCCGACTTTCCCGACAGCTACCTGCTACCAATGAGTGACCTCAAGGTACTGAAAGGGCTTCTTCGGATCGCGACCAGGCTCGGATCCTACTCGGTAATGTGGGACCCTGCGGCCAACTCGCCGTTCAACCAGGGAGCTGGTACGCCGGCCGAGCTGCTCCCCGAGACGTGGAGACCAACGGCAACGCAAGCTCTTGTGCCCCATCATCCGATCATGGACTTCCTGCCGTGGCCGGGGGTGCGGGACCGCATCATTGACTTGTTCAGTCTACCCGACGCGGCACGGCCACCGGCAGCCCGGGGCCCGCTTGGGCTGGTGAACTTTGCTTACGACCTGGAGGATTCATGTGAGGGAGCGCGTATCTGGGGGGCCGATCCATACGAGGCAACGAGTTGGGAAGTCGGCCAGGTACTTTTCCAGAGGTGGTGGTTTGTCTTTGATAGAGCTGTTATAGACCAGAGTAACAAGTGGCGACGGTTGAGAGGCGCCGCGGCTTTGCAGCTGCAGACCGGAAGTGTGGCAGAAGAGGTGTCTGATGGCAGTTGAGCGATTTGTGTGTGATAGACCTACAATAGTTTACCTGTCTCAAACCATGTGATCTTTCAGCTGCTTCGCTACTTAGCTTGTTGGACGGAAAACGCGGTGCTTGCGATACTGCCGCGGCTGGCTTTGGAGTGGTTGCCACACTTCTTTTTCACGGAAGCCAGGCAACAACAACTTCACCGCATGAAGTAGAAAAGGCAAGCCGTCCAGTCCTGGACAAGAAGCCGTAGCCGGAGAATGGTTAGCAGCGCGACATGCAGCACGCAGGTAGGCGGGCTAGTGCATGTAGTTGTGGGTTGAGAGGAGCACGGGAGGAGCTTATTGGCCTTGATCGGAAGCGAGCGTGGGAGTGGGTGATCGGTTGAATGCAACTCGAAACTTGTAAAGGCAGAGTGTCTCGGAGTGAGAAACCAAAATTCCCTGTGTCTTTTGGTTGTTTCGAGAAACGCCGGATTAGGTTGGGCTGGCATGCGCTGAACTGGAGTCCTGGACTTGGGTGCGGGATTTCGGTGCTGAAGCCCTTTTTGCGTGTCGGATTCGGAAGCGCAGAGGGCTCGGAGAAGTCGGCCGTCATGGGACGGAGGTTGGGGTGGCCGATGTATCAAGAGGGCTCCCGATGGCCAACCTTATTGAGAGAAGCATGAAGATAAATCCCATGGTGTCTGTGACAACGTTTTGTTTAACACGTCACGCAAGCGACCGACTGACAGTTGCAGCCGCGGGATTGTCCCACGAGCCAGGGATGAGTTGCCCAACAACCTTTGCGGCGACTTTTATAGTTGGTTTGACAAACGTGGAGGTTGTGCTACTCAGGGCGCCGGTTTCTGTCCGTCTGAGGATTGCGTGCTTCTGGTGTTGTCGATTTTGAAGTGGTCTCAGCGCCGTTCCCCGGACGGTAAGTTGTAATGCTTGAATGCGTACAGCAGTTACATACGCTGTAAACAGCCAATTGCAGGAGCCGTTCGCCCCCATCACCCATGAACATGTGTCATTGATAGGAGAAACAGAAACAGAGACGGGGAATGGAGGGCAAGGGAAGAAAAAGAGAAAAGCGGGTTTCTGGAGCTGCACAAAATGGAGACTTCCAGTTTGTTGGAGAGAAAACACTGACCGGAGGCTGGAGGTGGCCGACGACCGCTCCGTGCACAGCGACCCTGGTCCCTGTTTCCTGACTCCAAGGTTTCGGGGGCAAGAGAACGTGGCGTCATTGGCGGAAGGCTTGGACGGAGGGACCTGCCTCAACTGCCTCAACCGGGTCTGGCGGTGAAGCAGCGTACTCTACATACTGAGGCGGTCACCGCCTGCCCATAGTTCCTGTTTCCAGCGTTTCTGCCGCACATCCCGCAGGAAGGTACGCGACTAGGGATCCATGATGGAGGGGTAAGATACGTACCGAGGGGAACCTTAGGTGCGCTACGTACTCGCAGCGCTGCAATTAATCGCCAAAGCGGGGCATCGACCCTCCATCTTCGGAGCTCAGCAACGTCGTGGTACCTAAGGTAGGTTGGTTCAAGCAGAGACGCAGCGTTCCTACCTACTTGCTACCTCAGGTACCTCGCGGCACCCTTACCCACGCTTCGCTGTTAGTGGCCGCTGCCGCTCGTAGTGGGGGTGCAAGCGGGAAAATGGTGGGTGGTTGTGCTGTGCCACTGGCTCTGCGCTTCACTCCCAGGCTCTGGGACTCTTTCCCCCAAATTTTCCAACTTCTCTTCATCTCCAAACCTTCTGCCAGACGTCCTGATCCTTTGAGTTGCCTTGGAGTTTTGGACTGTGCCTTCTTGCAGATCCAGGGATCGGTGCCAGGAGAGAAATTTACACGTCTATTCCGAAGAGATTGTCTAGTAAGCATTCACCCCTAGCTTGATTCTGTCTCGCTGCTTCGCCCTCCTGCCATGCATCCCTCAACACGCCTTTTAACCCCTCGAACATTCCGTCCCTGCAGCCAGTCTCTCCACCCCGCCTCCCATGTTCTCCCTTCCCATCTGGTCTTCACACCACGTCTAAATAGCCTCAATTTCATCCTACACCTTGTCGGTCGTCTGCGCGTGTTGCTTGCCATTCAATTGGATCTAACGTCTTCTCTTCGCAGCACCCCACGAACCTAGAGAGCCCTCTGGCGGCCGTCATTTTCCTCTTCTGCTTCTGATCCACCCTTCACATATCACTTCAGTACCACAGTCAACATGCACATCAAGGCTATGCTCGACGAGACCCGGAGGACGGGTGAGCCCTCCTTCTCATTCGAGTACTTCCCCCCGAAGACCGCCCAGGGTGTTCAGAACCTGTACGATCGTATGGAGCGCATGTACCACTTTGGCCCCAAGTTCATCGACATCACATGGGGTGCCGGCGGCCGCATCGCTGAGCTGACCTGCGAGATGGTCCTCCAGGCCCAGTCTATCTACGGCCTCGAGACTTGCATGCACCTGACATGTACGGACATGGGCCTGGAGAAGGTCAATGACGCTCTGCGCAAGGCTTACAAGGCTGGCTGCACCAACATCCTGGCCCTCCGTGGCGATCCCCCAAGAGAACACGAGAAGTGGGAGGCTACCGACGACGGTTTCCGCTACGCAAAGGATCTCGTGAAGCACATCCGGGCCACCTACCATGATCATTTCGACATCGGCGTTGCTGGTTACCCTGAGGGCTGTGACGACAACAAGGACGAGGAGCAGTTGCTGGACCACTTGAAGGAGAAGGTCGACATGGGCGCCAGCTTTATTGTCACCCAGATGTTCTACGACGCCGACAACTTCATCCGATGGGTTGGCAAGGTGCGCGAACGCGGCATCACCATTCCCATCATCCCTGGCATCATGCCGATTGCCACCTACGCCAGTTTCCTTCGCCGCGCCAAGCACATGAACTGCCGGGTTCCTGACGACTGGATGGCGGCTTTGGAGCCTGTCAAGAACGACGATGTGGCTGTACGTGAGATTGGTAAAGGCCTCGTGGCAAACATGTGCCGGAAGATTATTGCCGCGGGTATTCATCACTTGCACTTTTACACCATGAACCTTGCACAGGCCACGAGAATGGTGCTTGAAGAGCTTGACTACATGCCCTCTTCTGAACGCCCTCTGAAGCACGCTCTCCCCTGGAAGCAGTCGCTAGGTCTCGGCCGTAGGGAGGAGGACGTGCGGCCCATTTTCTGGAAGGGCCGCAATAAGTCCTATGTGCTGCGCACGCAGGACTGGGACGAGTTCCCCAACGGTCGCTGGGGTGACTCTCGCTCGCCTGCCTTCGGTGAGCTGGATGCCTATGGCATCGGACTGACAGGTACCAATGAGCAGAACCGCAAGAAGTGGGGCGAGCCCAAGTCAATCAAGGACGTTGCCAACATCTTCGTCCGCTACCTCGAAACCGAAATTGACAATCTCCCTTGGAGTGAGGCTCCTCTGACCAGCGAAGCCGACGGTATTAGGGAGGAGCTCATTGGCCTCAATAAGCGTGGCTTACTCACAATCAACTCGCAGCCTGCAGTCGACGGCGTGAAGTCATCTCACCCGGTTCACGGCTGGGGTCCGCCGAACGGTTACGTCTACCAAAAGGCTTACCTTGAACTCCTGGTTCACCCCGACTTGTTCCCGGAGATCGTCGCTCGCATTGAGAAGAACCCCGACATGACGTATTACGCCACTACCAAGAACGGTGCTCTTACATACAACGCGTCTAGCGACAGCCCTAACGCTGTCACCTGGGGTGTGTTCCCAGGCAAGGAGATTGTGCAACCAACCATCGTCGAGGGCATCAGCTTCATGGCATGGAAGGACGAGGCCTTCCGTCTTGGTACCGACTGGGCTCGCTGCTTTGAGGCCGGAACTCCCAGCAGAGTACTGATCGATCGTATCATGAACGAATGGTACCTGATCAACATCGGTTAGTTTGAATGACTTTGAAAACATGTGTTAGATTAAGCTGACTTTGCTCTCCAGTCAACAACGACTTCCACCAGAAGACTGCTCTGTTCGACTTGCTGGATGGTCTTTCCGTCCAGGAATACACCGATATCCCTTCTGAATCCAAGGCGAATGGGGAGACGGAACTGCAAAACGGCACCACAGGTGCTGCTATCACCGCTTAGGTGACATTTGATTCTTGTTCAACTTACTCAACCCCCTTAACAAAAATTTTTAAGTATGCATCATGAACGGCGTTTTCAACAGGTCAAGGATGGAAAAAAAAGGGGGCTCAACTTGTGTTTTTTCAACAAAAAGACACTCATACCGAATTCGTCAGGCGATGAATTCAAACCTCACATCACAGCACAAAAGCCTCGGAGAAGGGAGAGCGGAACGGAATTGGAAGGAGCATGCATACAATCTCAACGATACCCCCAACGGACTATGAAGGTTTTTTTTTCCCCAACGAAAAAAAGAAGTCTTGGAAGCTGCGACAAGAGCTAGGAGTTTCAACACGGGTCTGTTTTATATACAAAGATGAAATTTTTCTTCTACTTGGTTTATTTCACGTTTAATAGCACCTCGCATGCTATGAAATGCGAAGAGACGACGGCGAGAGGGCGGAGGAGGATTGAGAGAAGGGAGTTGAAGTGACGGGGATGACTGGCTGACTAGAACGTGGCCTGTCCATTTAGTATTCTTGCTACAAAGCCGAACCAACTTGGGCTAGACTGTTTGCCCCCACACTCACTGCTATCTTGACGACTGCTTGATATGAACAATCGAGAATGTTCCAAAACTGATGGGTGGACACAAGTCAGATCTGATCCACCTGGCAAGGCCCAGAATCTCGCGTGCTTTACAAGTCAAAAATTGAAATTGCAAATCTGCCGCTGTCCTTCCTATCTACTTGTTCGTGCCTACCTCGATGAGACCGTCTCACCACGCACGAACCTCGAGAGCAAACTTGGAGTTCGCCATTCCCCTTTCCTAGAAATTCCCTGCCAAATACGTCACCCCCTCCACCCCTGCACTTTATACTGCAGTGCCATGATTGATCGCCCCGGTCTCCTCGCCTTCAGTTCCCTTGCAGTCGCATGCAAATTTCTTCTTGTACTCATCAACAGACAGGCCATCCAACTCAGCAAGCGCCCGCTCTACACCTCGAACCTTTGCGTATCGTCCGCTCTCCGCCGTAGTGTGGTATCGAACCTCTCCATGGATAATGATCCCACAGAGCACATTGGTGCCGGTAAGAACGCGAGCCCCTTCTCCTGCCGGGGGTGCAACCTCGGTCGTCATGATTCGGTACTCTGTGCACTTGAACTCCTTCTCCATCAAGTGGCTAAGTCTCGTAACGGGATGCTTCTTGGCGAATGAGTCGTAGAGCGACATGTCAGTGAAGAACGGTCGGATGTGTTTGTCAAAGAACTTGCGGACCTCGTTGTAGTCGTAGCCCGAGTCGACAAAGACGGCACCAACGTAAGCCTCCAGCACGTCGGAAAGGTATTTGGGCGAGTGCTTGACGTTGATCCAATAGTCTTGAGAAAACATTCCCGACTCGGACGACTCGGCCTCAGATTCCGCCTCTGCCATTGCCAGGTTGAGCGAGGACACGTACTCTTCCTTTTGGCTCAGCATCGCGGATGTACCCACCAAGATATGCTTGTGAAGGCCAAGCTTCACAGACAGGCTGGCGAGGAATTGATTGCTGACCATGGCCATCTTGTGCTCTGTGAGCCACTGCGGGTCTGCGTTGGGGAATTTGTTGAAGAGGAAATCGACGCAGACCATGTCAAGAAGCGCGTCACCCAAGAACTCCAAACGCTGGTAGTCTGGCAAGCTCTCGTATGCTCTGGGATACGAAGGATGATGGAAAGCACTGCGGAGTAGAGCAGGCGATTTGAACTTATATCCCATCGACTCCTCGACTTGCTGAGCCATGTCGCGCTGGATTGGGGTTGGCTTTCGGAACTGCCATTCAGGATGCCGATACCCAGCGAAGTAGTCACCCCAGGAGGTCATCCGATGGGTCTTCTCCTTGACCATGGCGGTCACGGCACGAATGGCCATGTCGTAATTGTCAGAGTCTGCGTATGAAAGGTAGGCGGCGCCGATGAGAGCCTCGCAGACATCAGCGATAGACTTGTCCGCCAGAGCGTGCTTGTTCGCAGGCTGACCCTGTTTGCCCCTCATCAATTTCAACCCCTGGGGGTACCAGCTGCGGCGGTCGAAGCTCTGAGACCGCACGTATTCTTGAAGGCCCCTATCAACTGCCTTGTTGAAAAGATTCTGATTACAGATGAGGAGCATGCGCTGGACGTGGTATTGGAACTCGTCATCGTCAGGCTTGGATGTGAAGATGGCGATCGTCGTGGCCATCTTCAAGAAACAGTCACCAAGAAACTCCAACCGTTCGTAGTTCTTGCCCATGCCGCTCTGAAAGTTGATCTTTTCCTGGTCATGCTCGTCGCTGTTGTCGGAATCCTTCGTCATGGCTTCGAGTGCCAGGTCCGGGCGAATGGTGAGGTTCAAGTGCTTGCAGGCATCGAGAGCGATCATGACAGAGTCCATGCGATGGATAATGGCCGGGAAAGCAAATGCCAGAACTACTGTCTCAATTGGAAGCTGCGATTGTTAGTCAAATCCCTACATATTATGGTAGTCGAGCACTTACAGTTGACACTCTCATAGGCTGCAAAATGACATAGCATATTCTGGATTCCTCGGTCGTGGTCTCAATGAAATCGTCAAGGAGATTTCGTCTCAGCGAGACAATTTCGGCTTCGATGACGGGCTGGTCTTGACGCCACGTAAACTTCTTGCGGCTTTTCGCCCAGAGACTGACGCTGTATTCGGTAATGTTCTTCTCGACGTTGGCGTCTCGCCATGATCTGTGGCCAGGGTCTGGGACTCCGTCGGGAACCATGTCCAAGGGCTTCATATCTTTTCGAACACCACGCAAGTACAACTTGCGAGATCCTGCATAGGGATCGGTGACGAGCTTGTCTCTGAAGAAATCATCTGGCGTGGTTGCGTCCCAGTTCAAAAATTCCTTGCCCTGCGTGGAGCGAAGATGCTCCCAGTCAATCAACGAAGCTGGATCGTCGACTTCAGAAAGCTTTGCCGAGTGATAGACTGTGGCAGGGGCAAGAAAGTACGGCACGTCAGTAATTGGGGCCTCGAACTGCTTGCTGAAGACATCTTTGAAAATGCGTAAGGTAAACTCTTTCAGGGCTTCGGAGTCTTCTGCAGACACCCGGATAGGAGTGGGCAAGGAAACGGGATAGACATCTGACTGTTGGTCATTCCCAAAGAAGAGCGGAATGGTAGGGAGGTCAGGAAGCATCTCTCTCGTGACAAGAATCAAGGGTCTTGAGTCCCGGCCAATGGATTCGGGATTCCCCATCCTCAGCACCGTGACGTAGACCACGTCGACCGGGCCCAATCTTGACCAAATATCTGGCTTCGAGCGCATCCTGTACTCTGCCTTCTTGTTCGAACTGACCGCAAGTCGGGCGTTGCGCATGACAGGAAGCTTCTTGACGAACACCGGACGCAGACGGTCATCGATGTACTTCTTCTTGATCAGTTCCTTGCACATCTCAAATGCCGCCGAGCAGCGCGCGTCTTGTTTCGTCGAATGAGGATTTCCGGCCATTGTTTGAATCGGGGATCTTGGAGGCAGTTGAACTTCCGCAAGAAATTTTTGGCCTTCATTTACAACCACGTACTCTGGCGCAAGAACCTCGTCATTAGATTGACGCAATGAAGAGGTGAAGTTGGAGAGGACCTCTAGGCTGGACATCCACGTCAAAGTTGCACCGGTGGACGCAATGACATATGTTTTCTTTTGTGCTTCACCGTGAAGAAACAAGGCTGTCATATCGACTCCGGAGATCTTTTTGTCTTCTGGCAGAGCTGTGCAGAATCTGCGCATCGTGACCTGGTCGCACTGGGCTTGAGCCACTGTTCGGGTATGTCGTCCGTTACCACCTTCGATGAAGGTGAGGTACTCTGATTCCGCTCTACGTGCGCGGCCTTTCGACTGAATGTACTGGATCGCAGACCTGTACAGATCAAAGCGAATGACGATACTGCAGTCCGGAATATCTATTCCTTCTTCTGCAACCTGCGTTGCAAACAGGCAGTTGACTTTGCCGTGCCTGAACTTGGAAATGGTTAGGACTTGTTCTTTGAACGACATGTTGGCTGCTCCAGAATCGGGTCGACTTCCAATCTGCCAGGGAAAGTCAGCTTCAAAAATGAATAGATCACAGAAGGACTTACCAGAAACTCAGCGTTGAGGAACGGAAGTTTCGTGGCCTCTTGGCGGAACAAGTCGGTCAAAAGCAGGGCTGTTAGGCGCATGTCAACGAACACAATGCACTTGTGATCGGTGGGTTTGGAGAAACGCGCTTGAAGTTCCTCCCACAGACGAAGCACCTTGGTTGAAAGGTGATCAAGTGTCGGCAAGACTTCACTGAAATCGTGATTCTTGACAATCTCTCGAAGTTTCTGCACGGCTGCCGCCTCCTTGCCACTCATGTCGAGGCCATAGTAGGTCATGTCAGTTCTGTTCGTCAACCGCAAAATCGTCGTGTCAGTAAGGAAAAGCTTCCAGAGTCGATCAGATAGCCATGGTCCAAGGAACGATGTTGCTTGGCGCGCAAAGAAGAGTTCCTTGCCGAAGTGGCAGTTGTGGCGGACAAGCCCAGCTACCTTGCGGTACAACTCTGTCTCAAATGGCATAGGTAGCATGCCGTAAAAGACATCTTTTTCCATGATGTTGCGCGCGTGGGCTTTCAACGAGGTTGAATCCTCCGGTATGGTGGCGATCTCGCTATGTAGAAGACCCTCGAGGCGTGCAGCGGCGATCTTGACATCGGTTTGAGCATCCACGGGCGAAGCGGTCATGCCGAATATTTTTGGCCTCTTTTCCATGTCAGGCTCTTTGATGTAGTAGTCCTTGATGATACGTGCGTACGGATGGTCTTTCTTCGTATGATGAGCTTCGTCGAAGATGAGGAGGTTGATCTGATCCATGCGAATGTACGAGTGCGCCAGACACTTTTGCAAGATGGCCGCCGTGCAGACCACAACCTTGTTCTCTTCAAATTGCTGCGCCCAAAATTCGTGAGACCACATTGAGTCGAGCATGTCTCCGCAAAATCTGGCCACGCTATGTCCCAGATTGCATTCGAGGACAGCATGTTGCTGGAACACAAGCGACACTTTGTCGACCTTGTTGGGAGTTAGTTGAGCCCTAATCAGCAATTGAACATGCATCACTTACCAGAAAGAAGGCAATACGCCTGGGCTTGCCTGCTGCACGATCCTCAACTTCGTTCTGGAGAACGTGTTGCAGTAGCAAAGCAGCTATAAGCGTCTTTCCAGATCCTAGATACTGCTTAACACAAATAACAGATAGCGGACGTGGCTTGAACCATACCGGTGTCTAAGACTGCGACGATGTTCCTCATCTTCGCCCTTTCAAACAGCTCAATCTGATACTCACGAGGAGTACCAATGATCTGCTTGGTGTCCTTCATAATAAGTCCAGCCGCGGAGAACTCGTCCAAAATCTTCTCACGGCTGTCGTCCAAATGGACATTTCTTGTGAAATTCTGCAGAGTTGCGAGGTCTGTTCTTGCCTTCTGGGAGATTGTCCGAGACTGAGCGGGGTTTTGGTGCCACTCGCGGTACACATCTTCCTCCTCATCACTGTTCTCATTGTGATTTTCGTTATCTTCACCTGTGTCTCCGAAGACCTCCGATTTAGCGTCATGAAAAACTGCAGATGACGGTTGGCTTTGAGAATCAACATTTGTTGACTCTGTATTCTGAGTTCCAAGAATCGATGTAGATACTGGTCCGGGGGTTTCTGCAAGGCAGTTGGTCAGGACAACCGGAGCTTCCTTCTTGACGAGCATATTGGTGTCTCGGAGAGAGTCTCTGATTTTGGCGATTGTGGTGAAACAGAATGTCCGGAGATATGTCGACCTGGAAGATACGCGAGATGGTGAGTGGGAAGACTCAAGAGGTTTGGGGTTGATGAAGTGATGCGTACTCACCTAGGTTGCCTCGGTATAGGAAGGCACAGGCGCCTACGTGATGGGAAGGTAGTACTCTTGCTGATTCAAGAACACAGCGTGCTGAAAGTCGAAGGTGGTAGAGGGCACAACTTGTGGCAACTGCTAAAGTCAAGATAACTTGAGTCCCCCAAGCCCCAGAGGAGGGTGGATGTGGCTTCACCCAGACACGGTTACCTATGCCTCGGACTCTCTGAAGGACTTGTATAGTCTCAGGTCACTGAGGTGGTTTGTGGAAGGGTGAAAGGTAGAAGGCTGTGGAAGAGGAGGAGGTGAGAAGGAGACCTCGAAGAAAGGCAGCAGCTTGAATAGACCAAAGGGTCCCGAGCTGGTGAAGTCGTCGAGAAGGAGCATTCAGCACTTAAGAGGAAGGCAGATATGGGTTGAAGAGGGGATAAAATGGATTAACGAATTGAGGCAGGAGTTTCAAGAAGAGAAGACAGGAAGTACCCTGCCATACAATGTGAGGATTCTTTTCTGGATTACGGGAAGCAGCATATGAGCAAACAGGACAAAACTAGTTAGAACAAAACGAGCCTATTGTGGTCCAACGGCTTTCAGGAACACAGAAATTCTTAGATTACCTATGTCCACCTGGTGATTCCATCAACATCCTGCTTGTGGTGAGCCAGTGTCCATTGATCGTGATCAAGTTGCAAGTTGATGCACCCCTGCAAGACGTCTAACGAATAAGGGAAAGGGGTCTTGAGCTTGCGCCATTCGGGCGAATATTGTAGTGACATGAAGGGGGAAAGAAGTGGAAGAACATGCGAAAGCTTGAGCATGTAGCAATATGGCTGATTCTCATGATAAACGCCAACTGATACATACATACCTACCTACACTGACGGGTGGCACGTCTGCTGAGTCCAAGTCGTCCATCCCAATTCCGTGCAGGGCCAAAATGTAGTTACATCCAGACCCCTGCACTTACCCCACCACCTTCCCCTGTATGGAAATTAGATAAGATAAGAAGCTAGACCCTGGAGCGGGGCACCCAACAGAGTGCCGTCGCCACCAGAGAAACGTCTGGTCGCCATTATTCTCGTGATACACCCGCCCAAGCAATCAAGATCCTGTTGTTGAGTACTAGCCAGCTTAGTTCAAACCGTCACACGCCACCATAAGACTCGGTCGCCACTTGGAGCTTACACGGGATCAGCGCCTCCCGAGACCCCTATCGAGAGATATTTACCTCGTGCGCCTTCGTGTTTCCCCCCCCAACCGCCGCTCGAACGCACCCTGACGACCTCGCAATCGTTAGATCGCAAGAATGTCCGACGACGATCAACCCCAGACCTTGAAATCAGTCTTCGCATCCGCAGAGAAGAAGCGGCACACCCTCGAGAACTCTTACGAGGCTTCTTCTCCCACCTACCACGATGACTTGCGCACCGCAATCGCCGAGTACGAGGCCTGCCTCGAGATCGTCTCTCGCGCCGCCCTCTTCTCCCCCAACGAGTTCCTTGAGGATCTTCCGACCTCATCTCTGCCATACCTGATGATCACATCTCATCTCGCCGACCTGCACCAGAAGGCTCCCTCCCGCCGCCCCATCGAGCGCCGGGTCAATCTCGAGCGCGCCCGCGAGTCCTACGAGACCTTCCTCGGACTCCTCGACTCCTACGACCTCCTCAGCGAGGACAACAAGAAGCTGTACTCACGGTACACGGACGACTCCGTCGCGTTTTCCACCCTGGGAGGCGTCGACCCCGCGAAGCGCCGCGACACCAAGATTGCCAACTTCAAAGCCGAGCGGGCGCTGAAGCAGCGGCTCGAGACGCTGCGTCGCGACCCCCGGTACCAGGACGATGAGGGCGACGACGAGATTGTGCGGGACCTGCACCTCGCGCACGCCGCGTATGCTACGCACATGGCGTTTCAGGGCCTGGAGGGCATCAACCGCGAGCTGGAGGTTTTGGCGCAGGCCACGGTACCGCTGATGCCGTCTCCGACGTCTGTCGAGGAGGACAACCGCCGCCGCGCCGAGGATCGCACTGCCGAAGGCTTCACAGACCGACTGGAAGCGCCACGCCGGCTGCACAGCATGTTTGGTCAGCCAGGCGGCCCTCTGCTGACGAAGGAGGGCAAGCCACTGCAGCCATTCACCCTCGTGGGCAATAGGCAGGAGATGACCGCCAACGTGTTCCGGCCCGGTCACAACCTGCCGACGATGAGCATCGACGAGTACCTGGAGGTAGAGCGGGAGAGAGGTGGTATTATCGAGGGCGGCGGTGACGCGAGCTGGCACCGGCCAGAGCCGGATGAGGACGACTTTGACAAGGCGGACGAAGAGACGATGAAGGCGAGAGCCTGGGATGAATTCGTCGAGGCGAACCCCAAGGGCTCAGGAAACACGCTGAATCGGGGCTGAGCGCCAGCGAATTTGGGTCGGTGATTGGAGTACATATAGGAAGGATGGGAGTTTGCGCATAGATCAAAAGGGAAAATACCACGATTCGACGCCACTAGCTCACTGGTGAGCCATCAATTTAAAAATTAAAACGTCCGCATTGACATAAAGTAGCCCGTAATGCCTATTTGCCTGTTTGTCATTGACTTTCGTCCTGTTTCCTGAACCTCAAAACTTTTCTCGTGTTTACAAGCGTATTTATCTCGATGATGGCACACCCAGAATAGTCATTGCCCTCCTTGACGCCAAAAAGTCGGTAACAAAACCTTATCCCCTATTACTCCCCTAAACCATGATTAAATCATCGTCTTCCTCATCCGCAGAGCAAACAGATAGTGCAGCGATGACCGGCGGCGTAGAGACAGTCTCTGTGCCGTCATTATGCAAAGCAGACAGGTCGCGACTCTCCGTCGCAGACCCTGCATCGACGATGTACTCAGGGGTTGCCTCCCTAGACCGACTCTCTTCCGGCCCAATCTCCGTCATGACTTCATCCAAGTCATCGACATCTTCGTCTTCAAAGTTCAACGTGTCGGCATCCGACTGCTCAGAAGTCTCGTCGAGCACGACTGCACCCACTGCGTTGGCGATAGATTGTCCATCTGTAGGAATGGCGTACTTTGCGTCCGTAAAATCGTACCCGCCATCAGTGAAAGACTCTGAGCGCATTGAGACATCGTCGGCTATGACCTTGCCTCGATTGAAGACCGTGGATATGCCGTCCTGAACATCCACACTACCGGGTCCTACGCTACTGCCCCCTTCCAAACGCAGCTCTCTCAAGACGCTGCTCACAGAACCAGCCGTGCTCGACGCATCTGATGCAATCGAAATTCCAGTGTGGTAAGCCGGTCCAGGCCCTGCCGGTCCATATTCGGCTGGGGGAAGAGATGGCTCAAACACACCGCCCGTGCCGTCGTCGTTTCCACCGGCCCAAAGAGGGAGGAACTTGTACTCATTGTTCGTCAGGGTCAGTAGAAGATGACCGGTCATATTCATGGGGATTTCAAATCCGATGCGAACTGAATCCTGACTGAATGGGTGGAGGAGCGACTTGAGATTTTCTTGGAAAGATTCCGGATCGAAGGCGTGTTGCGAAACCATCAACGCTCCCCCCGGCCCAAGATTCAAGACTGCCCTCCAAGCCGGATCGCGTCTGAAGGAAGGATGACTGGTGAGTACATTTTGCGTGGCGATCCACAATTCGGTGGCCAAATGATAGAAGTTCAGGTTCTTCGCTCCGACCGTGAATAAGTTGAAAGTCCACGTGAGATTTCCCCATTTGTCCCTAATATTGTCGTAAATGAAAGGACATAGTGCCTTTTGGACGTCGTTGAAGTAGTTATACGTCAATTCAAAACGATTGAAGTGCTGGATATCGACGTAACTCGCGCGATGATCGTCAATTCTGTTCAGCCGGTCGGCGTCCAGCAGTTTGCCGATTACTTCGATGACCACCTGGGTTTTCCAAACCTTCTTCAAGGCTTCGGCCAATTTAATGGCCTTCTCCTTGGCTGCTAGACAGGTCTGATCGTCGGGAAGGCTCGAGAACATGACGATGAGCTCGTTCAGGCGAATCCACTCCGGTATTTGCAAGTCATCGAAGATGGTGTCGCTCATCATTTGCTTTACAGGCCGCGAGACACGCTCAACCATGGCTCGAGCAGCATGCTGAATGAGGTTATTGAGATCGTCACCGGGATCGTGACGTCTGCGGCCAAACACTGTGTAAGTGGCGGCCTTGGGCACTCCATTGGGAGCAGCAGCTTCTTCGATGGCCAACTCATTGACCAGGATTCGGAATGCAGAACGGGTGACATCCTCTGACTGCAAGGCTACACCAATCTGTAAGCTTTCTTCAGGAAGAACTTCAATGAACATGGTATTGTTAGCGCTCATGAGCCATTGAAGAACCTGGTCACGCTACGCTTTTTGTTAGCAGGGTCTCCCAGGGGCGATGTTTAGGAATGGACTTACGACGACATGCGTGCAATCCAGAATCTTCGCGACAGCCACCAAAGTCCAAACTCGAGGGGCAGAGTCAACGAGGACTCGCTTGTCGGAAATCATGTACATAAGGCGGAGGATGTTCACCCGGTGGCGGACAGCGCAGTAGTCAGGAATCCGACGCCATGAAGGAACCGGCTCAGGTGTGAGATCCTTCTTGGACTTCTTCTCCAGCAACCTAGCAGCGGCTCCTTTGGTGGACGTGTATGTCCTCTCCGAGGACTTTGCAGTCTGTGGACCAGTCTCTCGTAGGCTCTGTGCGATTGCTGTCTCGATCGCGCGTTCCATTGCGACATCTGTCTTCTCTGTGATCTGACGTGAGACCATGCCGTTGGGCGTGGAACCTGGCTTTGCCGTTACAGTGGCCTTATCACTGTCTTCCGGCTGAGGATCCTTCCAGCAACCACATATGTCATCGTGTCCAGAAACAACATAATCGTCAGTGCCGTACTTGTCGTACGCCGTCCACCAGTTTATGATGCCGGGTGTCAGGGAGACTTCGGTCATCTGGAATACGAGATCGTCACCCTCAGATGGTGGGGTCAGATCGAGGACGAACTTGATACCGTCGGGGAGCTTATTGACCAGCTTTCGCCGACGCATAATGCGGTACTGGTACGTGGGACTCAGCATTTCAGCAAACTTGGATGATCCGGTTGCCTTGAGCTTCTCAGAGTGCATGCGAAACTCCACCGAGTTCCAGGCATAGACGAAGCAGTCGACATTATCGGCAGGCTTCGTAGGGGCCGGGAAGTCGACAAAGACTAGGGTGTCTCCGTCTGAAAGTTCATTCCGAATGTCATGAAGAAGGAACTGAGAATAGCGGCGGCGCTCGACATGCGTCATGTCGGCCTTCAGAGTGAAAGCGGGTTGGGAAGTCGGCGCATAAACATCTTCCTGTGATCCGGACCCGTTATCGAGGTCGTCCTGGAGGTTGTCGTGCGTAGTGTCGGCGTCCTCGACGGCATCTTTTGTATCGAAGAAATCATAGATATTGACCTCGTCGGTGTTACTTGCGATGCCATGGTTATCATTATCGTGGTCGGGAGCGTATTGATCCCAAGAAGAAGGGAGATCGTCACCCGACGGTGGCTCCATAGGAACGCCTCTATCCCAGTCGTCCATTTTGAAGACGACGTCGAAGGCGACAGGAGGGATGCTCGTGAATGTGCGAGGTGATTGGACAGCGGGCGCCTGGTGAAGTGTGCCGATGTGAGCAGCGCGGAGGATGCAGCAGGTCTGTTGCAGAGGCCCGAAACGGATGGTGATGCGCAATCGATGAAGTAGAATAACCGAGAGAGGAAGAAGGAAAAGAGGTTCAATTACTTGAGGCGTCTTGGATGTCGTAAATGAGGCGCACCGGGTGGTAGAGAGGTTGCGCAGCCTTGTCCAGGCAGCAAGGCCTCGAGGAGTCAGATGTCGATGCAGGTGAGTCTACCTAAGGCTCCTGTACCCGGGGCGTGCGGCGGGAGTCTTTCAATGGGGTCGCAAAGGTTGAGATCAAACGCGAAGGAGCTACTTGGGCAGATTTTGAAAAGAGCTTGATAGCTTCCAACGACCAAGTCATCAACAATGAGAAAGGACAATGATAATGCAGCCAGATGGTGAAGGGGAGATGCGGCGGAGGGGTTGTAGAAGTGAGGTGAAGCATGCCTCACAAGTCTACCGACTTGGAGAAGGTACCTTTTTTTTTTTTTTTTCTTCCGGGTCGTGGCTGTTCGGGCAGGAGGTGAACACGAAAAGGGCATAAGCAGATAGAAAGGAAATGCAGGCTAGGCAACCCGTGACCCTGCCTGGAGCTCGGTATTCGACATGGAATTCAAGTAGAGGTGGATGGTGCTTTGGACCCTCGAGTACCTCCTCTACTTCAGTGTCAGCCTGAGACCCGACGTTGATTCGGTATGGTTCGTTCTCCCAAGAAGAGCAGCGGCCACGTTTAGGCCGATACGTTGGTGGCCGAGAGTCACACTCTTCTTGTTTGGGAAGAAGATGAGAAGAGCAACGTACTACGCAGTAGTATCCAGGAAGGAATCTTAAGAAAGTCTCTTGCGGGCCCTCTTGATCAATGACAGTTTCAGCCAATGTACAATTTTGCTACACTTTTGGAGTTGTGAAGTGATCGTACCAAAGTCCCTTGTCAAGTACCTGGGTCTCATACCCACCTCAGGTTGGAGAGACATTCAGCACGTAGGCCTGCGCCCTCATTTGTTCGTTGTTGACGTTAGGAACCATGGAATGAATGTCACTGCTGCCTGCATGTCCCTGCCTGCCTGCCTGCCACGCCTGCCACGCCTGCCTACCTAGGTACCTCCAGCTTACCTTACCTTCCGAGCCAACAGTGGGGTAGCGGCAGTCATAATGTAGGTAGCCCCCGCCTTCCCGCCCTGGGTACCCATAGCGGGGAAGCTTCACCTCCTACCTAAGGTAGGTACTTTAAGGTGAAGTACCTAAGCAGGTAAGGTAGACAGGCACCTCCAGCTGCCCGAAGTGCCTTCCTGATAGCTCTCCAGTCTAATTACAACCCTGCCTTACCCTTACCTTCGCACGCAGTACATCGCGAGGTACTCCCGTTTTCCGCTTTGGCCGTCACTCCCGTCGCCAAGTGAGAAGAATACAAGGAGCCTCGAAATTCATGTTCGGATGGGAAGCCAAAGGGACATTAAAACCCGAGGCTTCGGGCAAGGGTCCAGCTACAAAGCTTCCGTATTCTCACAACGGTCCTTCGTGTTAGTCTTAGCGTACATTACATGATATTATCTTTGATAATGGCTCTACATCATTATTCCACTACCTCAGCTTCCCTGCCTAGCCTTTTGCTCCCCAGGCTCTTCGACCAGGCGTCTGCTGAAACCCTATCCAACTCTAAAATTCGCCTTATCTTCGCATGGCGTACTGGCCCTTGACTTGAGCGCGCGAGTGCCGCCGACCGGCATGAGCTTCATGCCGTCTTTCTGCGACAAGAAACCACGCGCAGTTAGCTCACGTATCTTTTAGCCAGTATCTCCCGTCGAACTGATAGCTCGTCAGGAAGACGGCTCTTTCCGCCCCAAACTGTTTGTGTGGCATGGCCATATTCCATCGCCCAGCCTCAAGCCACGTCGCGTGCCTTCCAACAACTACCCCAAGCTTTCCTAGCCCGAAATCATTGTCGTGTGCCGTCCCTCGCTGCCGTCTCCCCGAACCTGCCGTGTAGAAACCCAGCAAACCCCGGCCACAGTAGTCGTTCATTTGGGTTCGTTCTAGGCGTCGTACAGGGGCCGTAATGGCACTTTTCGTGCGCTCCCCAAAAATTAGGTAATCGTCATGATGTAGTCGAGTCGTCTGATCCAAGACACTAAGCAGCTCCCTCCCGTTTCCCCAACAAAAACGAGTGCCCCTCCACCTTTGGCCCCAAGATCTGGAGCTAAGCTGAGGTGCCGAGGACGTGGAGATCTACTTAATGCCCCCCCTCCCACGCCTCCACTCATGGGAAGCGACTGCTCCATACGCCTACATTGCGCCTGGGAGCTGAAGTTGTGACTTCCCCCATCCTTCACCAATATCGTCTTGATATCTGCCATCATGGATCCCAAGCCAGCCATGCCAAGTCAGATTCGCCCTGGCGTGTAAGTGTACTGTCCCGTCACCTGCCCTAGCTTCCGCTTGCCGTACGATATCCGCCACCCTGAACAGCGTACTAACACAGCGATGCAGACGTCACCGCGGCGTGCTTCTCGCTGCCATGGCTGTATCAACCGCTATAGTCGGCATCAGGTACCACGCCAACTCCAGAAGATCAAACGAGTTGAACCAGCGAACAACGGCCCCCTACTACGTAACTGTCGACAGGAGCGGCGGTGGAATCTGAGATAGCACGCATAGTCATCACGTCCGAGCTGGCGATGCCTAAGGCTTTGCTCTTTTGTCGACGCCCTGTTTTGGCGGCGGTGGACGGGTTACTATCACTCACAGCAATACAGTTCTGTGTGACTTGGACACGTCAAGAGTAGTAACTCGGAGTAGGAATCCAGGGGAAGAGCAACGAGAGTTAACGGAAGACAAGAATGAATATTCTTACGTATCAATACAGGAGACTGGGATGACTGGAGGGAAAATGACCTCGAATGGATCCTGGCGCAAACTAAAACACCATCATTACTCCATCTACATGTCCAAATGCAACACGCAACCAGCTCGCGATTTATATGCGACTTGACTGAAAACAGGTCAAACTTCCAGAGAAAACCTCTGGTTCCAAACGCCCCAGCGATGCGACAATTACCAGCTGTGACTGAGGTATAGCGCGCCAGAAAATGCCCAGCAAATCAAAACGCGTCTCCCCTTTTACATTGAGCTCCTCTTCCCTGGCGCCATGCTCTCGCTATCGGAATCATCGCCAGACGAGTGTGCGACTTCCTTGCCCTTCGCTTTTGCGCTCAGCAAACCCACCTTTGGCTCCAGCATGCTCTTCCGACTAGGAGGGCGCTTGCCAGTGGTTCTCCTGACCATCTTGGGTCTCTCAGCACCTTCTTCCTTTCTCGCACCAGCAGGACTTGCCAACCCAGAAAACTTCTGAAGTTCTTCACCTGATGAGTTGCGGCGTGTAGTCGGGGCAGTCGAGTTCGAATTCGTCTTAAGCCCGCGCAACTCCCTGGCAACGTCGGCGAAGCTCTCTTCCAATGTCTTCATCCGTGCCAACACGAGCTTGCTCATACGGTTGCTATCACCGGAATCTTGACCGCGTCCCGCTCCGTTGAGTCGCGCGTCCTTCATCAATGCCATCGCCATTTGAGTTTGGAAGCTCGACGGCATGCCTCCCGTCGGGTCGTCAGGTGCTATGTTGTCCGACAAAATGCTCATGTCAACCGAGGATAGTCGTCTCATCTGGTTCGGACGGAGCCGCTGGTCGATGCCCGTGAGCGCTGCTCGGTTGGGCGCTGTCTGAGTTGCGTCCCTAGGTGGCAGTATAGGCCTGGGCCGTGTGTTGGTTGTCACGTATGTCTGCCGGCGCGGGGAGCGATGGCCGCTAGTCGCTGCCGGCTCGACCACCGCAGCTCGACTAGTCTGCACGCGCGCGCGAGTGGGCGGTGGCTCCGGTGACGAATGAGAAGACGAGCTAGGCGGTCGGCGCAACTCCTGAGGGGCGTATAGAATTGTGTTCGTCGACATTGTTCGACTGTGAGGTATGCGGCGTGCTGAGCGAGGGGTAGCGGCGATGGATGGCCGGCCGCTCGAACCAAGTGATGACGATGTAGGCGGAGCAGCGCTGAAACGCTTCGACATCGGCGTTGTAGTGAAGTAGTCGTCAATCTGAGTCTGGTGAATCACCGGACCCCGACGACTCTCGCCTGCGTTTGTTGCGATGTCCTCCTCTTCTTCCTCATCATTTGTGACAAGCTCATCATCACCGTCAGCGTCCGTCTGCTGGTTCTCTTCTTCCTTGGCCTTCGTTGCCGCGGCTATCCCTCGGAAGAAAGAACCGATGGCAGGCTGTGACGTAAAATCTGCGGGATCGCTTGCAGCCGATCTGATGTCTGATATTTGACGAGACCGCTGGGAACGAAGCTCCCTCGAGAGACTCAATCGACGATGCCAGTCAGGTCGTATGCTTTGGCCGCCTTCCATCGTCGGCCACTGAGGGACCTGGGGAGAAGCGTCGGCATCATCGGCCTGATCCATCCAGTTACGGATGGCATTTTGTGTTTTCCTTCGTTCATGCCGTCTTTGATTCCGCAACGTGGTGATGCCAGGACCACGCCGAAACACTTCCTCCAGAGCGTGGTCTTTCTGGTAGCCGGTAACAGATTCCTCGCGAACCCGCACATTGGGACTGAATAACGCAGAGCGAGCCGAGGGATCAGCGAACGAAATGGTTCTATCACGCCCATGATGGTGGTTTTCGACGAGATCCGTTGGCTCGAACATAGATGGCGCCAGCCAATACTTCTCATAAAGATAAATTGAAAAGAGCAGAGGAAAGTGCGTGACCTTGATGATGGTCCTGTTCAGCCGGACAAAATGCTTCAGCGGCATGCAATACCGCAGAGGCATGAGCAACCACGCGAATATGTTTCCTGGCGCAACGTAGGAGAACAAGGCATCGTTCTTGACCATGGAGATCGTATTAATGGCGAAGAGGAATCTAGTTTGTGTAAGTAGATTGATTTGGCGATGTAGATGGCAGGGACCCACTGATGCTCTTCCCTGGCATTGGAAGCGATCTTCATAAAAGAGTTGGTCAAAACGGTAATCAGAATGGTGCTGCTTTTGTTAGCTGGAGCTGAAGAAAATGGACGGTACTGGGCTTACACGACAACGAAGTGGCAGAGAATCAGGAAGAAAGCCATGAGCCCTCTCTCAAGCCAATTGTACACGGGCCAACTGCACAAAATTAGTAACGAAGACACAGGTGGCTGTGGTGGCCATGTGACTTACACGTCCCAGGCGGCGGGAGTGAAGCCCATCAATATCTGGAAGATCTTGAAGGCTATATCCGCCGCATCGTTGTTGCTATCTGCGAGGGTGAAGAAGACGAAAAAGCCGCTACATGCGATGAGAATGAGAATCGCAACAGCGGCAAGGTCGACTGCCATCAAACGGAATGCAATGAGCAGCTGGGAAAAATACGGGTAGTGGTCCAGTACACTGAAGATACGGGGCAGCAGCAGAATGGCATTCGCCGCGAGGACATCGTACGCGGAATCATTCCAATGCTTGGGATCCACGAGGAACACTCCGTATACACGCATGAAATAGTAGACGATCAACAGAACCAGGATTCCCAGGTCGAAGACGTTCCAGAAGCTCATGATGTAAAGTGAGAAACCCTGCTCGTTGAACCCAACAAGCTCATCCAGCATGAACCCGGCACTCCAAAACCAAAAGATCAGCTCCAACGAGCTGATGCGGGCTGAACGCTGGGAAAGGACAGCGAGAAATAAGCCGATGAGCACAAGTAGCGATAGTGTCGAAAGGAAGAATCTGTAGCGGGGAACCCGCAGGCGGGAAAGCTTGAACAAAGACGCCTGACGAGGATCGTAAAGAATGACGCTCCGTCTGCCTAGCACAGATTGGTTCTGCTGCCCTTCCTTCTGGTTCTGCCCACCCAAAAGCGGCGTCCGGGCATCTGGCAACCCCTGGACCGGAGAGGGTGGCGGTTCCCGGTGTAAGCTGTCTTGAGACGAGTAAAAGCTGACGGCACCGTTCCAGATGGCTTCTAACTGTTGGACGACTAAGGGATGGGCGAGAAAGTGCTTGGCGGAAGCACGAATGGCGACTTCTAGGGTGGAAGTTCGTGCGGCAGTAAGGCGTGCCTTATTTTTTGGATCGTTTTTCGGTGCATTCGCGGGCTGAGCCCCAGGAAGTCCTTGGAGTGGGTAGAAGTCATATGAGAGGGCGTCGATAAGTTCGCGAGTGTTGTACTCCTTCAGGAGCTTGAGTGCCAACAGCTCACATACCAATGCCCTAGTGTAACTTGTTCCAGCATTGCCCGGGTATAACTGGCCTTCCTTGTTGAATTGTAAGCAATTTGCCATGAGGCAGTAGAGAGTCGCGCGGTTGAACTGCTGAGTCCTGATTTGTTGCTGCATAGGCTTGACCAGGAACTGAGAGACCTGCGGCGAGCGTATCTGATCCCATGTCAACGTCGTTTCGGTTCGGGTCTGAATGATAATGCGAATCGCGTGGGTGATGCTGTAGATAGGCAGGGAGTCTGTGAAGTGGTTGTTAGTCCGAGTTGATGGAGACTTGGGGTCTAGCCAAACAAGGCTCTAGCTTACCGAGATATGACTCCGAGAAGAGAGGAAGGACAGGCATGGTACGATGGGGAGGGTCCTCGTCATCCACGGCGTCGGGATCATCCCCAGACTGTGCTAAGCCATCGTCTTCCTCCTCTTCCTCCTCCTCCTCTTCTTCATCCTCGGCCTCAGTGAAGTCTGCTACCGCGTGTCGTGATTCGCCATAGTGGCGATAAGCTGGTCCGGGGGAAGGCGAATGCCTATCGTGAAGTCGGTCAATGCGACGACTGCGATTGCTCTGCTTGGGTCGCAGCAGAGAGGAAAACATTGTCCAGTCGGAGTGAGAGATGCAGCCCGCCGCCTTGTGTTATTGCGTCTCACAGCGCCATGGGGCGGAGACCAAGCAAGACTGTATGGAGACGCGATGTGGGAGGCGGTTCGAGAGCACCGGAGGGAAAGGGGCTCAAGTTTGGGTTGCCGTGGATGCGAGAGGCCGTCGAGAGCACCGGCAGGCCGAAGGAGGCGCGAAAGATGGTAGAAGGAGGTAGGGGAAAGAAACGGTAGGTCGAGCACGGGAGTAAATAAGAAAGTCCAGACTCCAAACCCGGTGGGCAAGGTATGCGACTTGGGATTGGCGACTGCGACTGCAACTGCAGCAAGGTCAGGTCGGGCCAGGATCCCAGGATCCCCGTGGTCGAGACGCAGAAACCGATGCAATGTTTTGTGGGGAAGCCGGTCAAAGTCTTTTTTTTTTTTTTTTTCCCCTCGACAGAACAGACGAAAGTACGGGAAAGGCAATTATGTATGTAGGTGGGCGAGTGAGAGGACTGGAGGGCCAAGGGAAGAGAAGAAGAACGGATAGCACAAAGAACAAAAGAGACAGACACACTAAGAGTGCAGCGTGCTAGTTAGGAGAGGACAACGGCAAGCAACATGCGCGCCTGGAGCGCGGATCGAGATTTAGAGAGGACGATGCGATTTTTAGCGCGAACGCAGTATGGCAGTATGGAAGAGCTAGGTGAATAATAGGCAAGGCGAGAGATACTGCATCAGGCAGTCCTCCGGTGCAGGCAGTAGGGACATGGAACTTTCAGGAGGCGGAAGGCAGGCAAGGTGTAGGGTTCGGCAGAGACGAGCAGTGCCGCAAGTGCTTGGTAGGTAGCCCCAGGCCTACGACCTCTGGGTGCTATGCAAACTGCTGTTAACCTGGCCTTGCCTTGGTTTGGATCCGAAGTTGATTTTTTTCAGTAACGTCGAATGCTTGGGGCTGATGATGAAAATAGTCGGTGACGACGTGCATTGGTCAGGATAGCCTGCGATAAGGAGGCACACACCACCAACTCACTCCCACCTTACCCGCCACACGCCAACATGCAGCAGGCAGTGACACCACACTACCTTACACTGGCAAGTCATGTCAAAGCCTAGGGACGTCTTCCTACCTTGAGGCAAGGTACTGTAGAATATTCGTCTGGTCTAACTAAGTCTTGCAGCCTGCGAGAGACAAGAAGCCGTGAACTAAGAATAAGGCAGAGAGGAGGCAGGATAGGAGACTGGAGTGCGACGCGCTCAGCGGTGGACAGTGGAGAAGAGTGTCACGTAAGGTAGTGTCGCGCGTGAAGTACACGCCAGACACTGCACAGTGTAATGGCGTCCAGAGTGACCTGAGTGCCCATCCAAGATCCAGACAGCCGCCCAGGCCTCTCGCAATTGATGAATCAGGTCTCGCTAGTGCACGATCCCTGAGGGGTGGGAGTTGGCCTCTAAAAAGTGGAGTGCAACGCTGCAAGTGCTGCAAAGCTGCAAGTGCTCGCAAATGTGGGAAGGCCAAACCCACGGGATGACACTGGCGTCGCTGGGGCCCTTCGCCTACGAAAAGTGAAATGACCCCAATATAACGGTTCTGGGATACCATGTTCTCTTGCGCTGCACCTCAGCCACAGGCCCACCTGACGCTGTTGGGGACTCTCAGACTCCAGGCCAAACAACAAAACATAGATATTCATAGATCATCACCATCCCGTATGAAGGAAGCAGGCAGCGGGCAGGAAACCATAAAATTAGGAGAGAAAAGAAGCCGAGCCGAAGGAGGGCAGAGGCATTAAACTGCAGAGCAGAGCAATGCGAAAGTCTTTTCAGCCCTGCTTCGTCTGGAGAGATAAATGCCTCCCGAAAACAACCCGCGCCATCAGACGAAAAAACGGGCGAGACATGTAACCGCATGACTTCTCAAGGGTTTTCAGCACGCGCAAAAAAGAGTGGAGGACCGACATGGAGGGGTCGCAGACAGACACAGGAGCTGGAGACAACCGCCGAGCTCCTTGAGACCTTGAATGAAAGGACCTGCAGAGTAAGACGATGCTTGTCATGATGTTTTGTTGGCTCTACGATCACCTACTTTGCGGAGACCTCCTACGGCTACTTTCCATCCTTGATTGCAGTCTGCGTGGATGAACAGGGTCAGCTCCAGCTCCAGCTCCAGCTAAGATCAAGCTCTCCTGCTTCTCATCTGCACTCTGCAGGACCTGCGCGGCCGCATGTCGTCACTTGATGCCGGGGTCGGCCTGGGCCCCGTCCAATGGATCGATTCTGTGTCTGTTTTGTCTGCTCTGCCGGCCCTGAATCACCACAATGGAACATGTACAAGACCATTGACGCTCACCGCATGCCTACCCCACGCCTCCAAACACCCAACTTACACCACCACACCTCACCCAGACCACGACTCATCCTTCTCTTTCATTTGTAGGCGAGGCGAACAAGTCCAGTCGGTCAACTCGCCTCCCCATTCCTTGAGCCCCAGAGTCGCAGTCTTTGGCCTAGTGAAGCTTGAGTTGCTTCCATACCACCCCACCTCGAGACACCCCAAACTATCCCGCCGTCCCGTTGGTCAAGCCCGTCACCGCCATTGGCATCACCCACACACACGGATGCACAGATGGCACCTGTTCACGCCAGGGTGCGACGCTGCTTTTGGGGGTCACACCCGGACTAAACTGCGCTGCCCGGGTTTCTCCTACACCATCGGTTTGCGCGATGCTCCTGCCTTTTCTCATCCCATCATCCACCGCCTTTGCCCTGGACTTGGAATACCCGTCTTGAACACCACCTCTACGAGACTCGGCCCTCGGGAGCCATCTCAGACAAACAGCGGCAGCGGGAGGACAGCCCACGGGGTCCGTCACGACGATTCACGCTGCCCTCGCCCCAGCCTCCGCCTCGCATCCGCCAGCGTCAACTCCGCAAGCTTGGGTGTCCCATGTCGAGACCCTCATTTATCTACGTGTCTAAGCCTGCACGCAAGCACCAGCAGAAGCCCGTCATGCCAGGTTACATCGGAACACATGATCATCGGCGATTTTGTCGATTCAGATCGCCTCCAGGGTTGTTTCCATCACTAGATCCAGCCCAGACCAGCCCAGCACAACACAGCACAGCACAGCAAGGCACAGCACACAGAGACTTGCATCGCGGTCCTGCAACTGCAATTGTGCGAACCCGATGCTGGGCAACAGGAAATTTCCCCAAATTCCCGCAGTACATGCTGCCAATTGCGTGGCAGCACGGCCAAGCTTCCCATGTTCTACCCAGGGTTTTCCCTCCAAGCCAGCGAGCCAGTCCATTCCTGGCATCTTCGCGCAGGGCTCGTGGCTGGGTTGCCAAAGAGGTGCTTACTGTCTACCCACTGTTGATACCCTTACCTATCTCGGGACAGCTGCCGCCTATGTCATATTGAGGAATGTCAGCATCGTCACTTGACTTTCCTCACACTGACACACTGCGTTCCTCCCTATCACGTTCAAGGCTCGGAACCGCAGCCGAGACCATCTAGAATCCCGTTGCTAGAGCAGTCGCTTGCCGCGTGCGTGAGATTTAATGCTGGGATGTCCCACTCCGACGAATATGAAGGGCGAGAGCGACATGGAAATGCGACTCTGCCTCAGTCCAGCCCTGCGCGCATCAGCCGAGTCGAGCTCTGAGGTCGTGTGTGAAAGAAAATTCGCTGCCGGCCGAGTGCACAGCAACAGCTGTATCGCAACGAAGAAGGCGGTGATTTGAATTATTGGTGTAAGTGCAAGGAGAAAAGACTGAAGCGAAACTCAAAATAGAGACAAGAATGCGCAGAGCCAATGAGCCGGAGCGCAATGGACAAACACAGCATTCCAGTCGTCACAGTGTTCCCGGATCTCTCTTGGCTGGGGATGCTCCACTCAAAATCTCAGCACCGGCATCGGCGGTATGAGGTGAGCTGTGCCGTCACCTTGGTCGGTGAGCCATGGTCAGACCCCTCGTACCCCTCCATCGTGTGTGCCGCCTGTGAACCCCAGCCTTTCTTTCGTTGCCAGCCACGAAATGGGAATGTCTGGATCACCAACAGCACTCCCATTGAACTCCCAAACAAATCTGCGCATACGAGTCGTGAGCTTGTCACCAAACCCTAGGCCCGTCCACAGGAATAATTCCCAGACGCGACGGCAAAATCAGCGGCCAGCGTCCATTAACAGATAGTCTGGTGCAGATGGTAGATCGTGACTCGACTCGGTCATCGGGACGATGCACCGCGATCCACTCTGCCACCGCATCTAGTTTTCTTGAAAGCTTCAGGACGCACTAGTGGACAGACGAGAAGGAAAAGAAAATTCTTCAAGGACGACAACGAGATTACACAAAATTCTGCACCGTAGAATGGCTGAGGTGCTCGGCGGGTTTGGCTTGTTGGCGTGCAGTGCTCGACCGCTGGGCTTTTCCCCGCGGCCCGCCTGTGGCTAGAAGCGGCAACATCAATCTTTTCTGCCCACTAGGACGATGGCGCTAGGCCTTTTTCCACTGACCGCCCGCTGTCAAATGCCGTATTCTGCAGTCGGATCTGTGTCAGTGCACAGCTCGCAGGCCCGCCGCCCAAGGATGGTGCTTGCTCATTGGACAATCCGGGCTAATGCTCACACACATCCCACAATGTACACCCCGGGCGATGAGCAGGGAGGGGACCAGACGAATTTTTTGGCTATGTAAAAAAAAACTTTTGTTGCTCCCTCTTTTTCGAATTTTTCCTCCTCCTTCTCTCTTCTCCTCCTTCTAACATGGTTGTCTAGAACCTCACGCGACTTCCCGAAGATCTATCGTGGCAGATGATCGCTGGGAAGCTACTGAACCATCCTCCGAGACTCTGACCACGAGCTTGCTGCCACTTTCTCTAGGCACCTCTTTTGCTGTAAAGCCAGCCCTATCGAGAGTTTCGTTACCTGTCGTTGTCGTTGCCCCGCATCACACGAAGGCTCCCGATCACAAGAAAAAAAAGATGGCCGCCATCTACCCCCCGGCTTCGGCCCGCCAGGTTGGCTCTGACGATGAGGGCCTCATGGCTCTCGAGCTTCGCGACGGCACCGTCTACCAGGGTTTTAGCTTTGGTGCTCAGAAGAGCATTGCCGGAGAGCTCGTCTTCCAGACTGGTATGGTGGGGTATCCGGAGTCGGTGACAGACCCCTCATACCGTGGCCAGATTCTGGTCATCACCTTCCCCTTGGTTGGCAACTATGGCGTTCCCTCGCGGGAGACCATTGACGAGCTCTTGGGCGACCTGCCTGCCCACTTCGAGTCCTCCCAGATCCACATCGCCGGTCTCGTCGCCTCCTCCTACGCCGGCGAGGACTACTCCCACTTCTTGGCTGAGTCCTCCCTTGGCACATGGCTCAAGGAGCAGGGCGTTCCCGCCATCTATGGCGTTGATACCAGAGCCCTCACCAAGCGCTTGAGAAGTCAGGGCAGCACGCTGGGCCGATGGCTGCTCCAGAAGAAAACCATTGCGAACGGCACCACCAATGGCCACGTCAATGGCGTTGCTTCCTTCTCTGTCGATGACTTCCAGACCGTGGACTGGGTCAACCCCAATGAGAAGAACCTCGTAGCCGAGGGTGAGTCCCCCGACGATACCTGGATTTTGCACAAGCTCACTCGTCTTAGTCTCCATCAAGGCCCCTAAGCTGTATAAGCCCCCCGCGAGCGTCCCCACCAAGAAGCACCCTTCCGGCAGACCCATCCGTGTTCTTTGCCTGGATGTCGGTATGAAGTACAACCAGCTGAGGTGCTTCCTCAAGCGTGGCGTCGAAGTTCTGGTCTGCCCCTGGGACCACGATCTCGTAAAACAAGCTGGAGAAGAGTACGACGGTCTTTTCCTGTCCAACGGTCCTGGTGACCCGGCCATGCTCGACGTTACTGTCAAGAACATCCAGGCTGCCATGGAGAAGACCAAGACTCCTGTCTTTGGTATCTGCTTGGGTCACCAGCTGCTTGCCCGCGCCTCCGGCGCCAAGACCGCCAAGATGAAGTTCGGAAACAGAGGCCACAATATTCCCTGCACGAGCATGATCACTGGAAAGTGCCACATCACTTCTCAGAACCACGGTTTCGCCGTCGACTCCAGTTCTCTCACCGCCGACTGGAGGGAACTTTTCGTCAACGCCAACGACGGTAGCAACGAGGGTATCGCCCATCTCTCCAAGCCCTACTTCAGTGTCCAGTTCCACCCTGAGAGCACGCCCGGTCCCCGCGACACTGAGTACCTGTTCGATGTCTTCATTGGCACCATTGAGGACTGTGCTGCCGACCCCAAGAAGCTGAGCGCCCCTGTCAGCTTCCCCGGCGGCACCATCGAGGAGAACGAGCGCCTGCACCCTCGTGTCCACCCTCGCAAGGTCCTCGTCCTCGGCAGTGGCGGTCTCAGTATCGGCCAGGCCGGAGAGTTCGACTACTCCGGTTCCCAAGCCATCAAGGCTCTCAAGGAGGAGGGCATCTACACCGTCCTCATCAACCCCAATATTGCCACCATTCAGACGTCGAAGGGTCTGGCGGATAAGGTCTACTTCTTGCCGGTCAACGCGGACTTCGTCCGAAAAGTCATTCAGTACGAGAGACCCGATGCCATCTACGTTACCTTCGGTGGACAGACTGCCCTCCAGGTTGGTATCCAACTGAAGGACGAGTTCGAAGAGCTCGGAGTCAAGGTCCTGGGTACTCCCATCGACACTATCATTACTACCGAGGACCGTGAGCTCTTCGCTCGCAGCATGGACTCGATTGGCGAGAAGTGCGCCAAGTCCGCCTCTGCCAGCACCGTTGACGAGGCCATGGCTTGTGTCAAGAATATTGGTTTCCCCGTCATTGTCAGAGCTGCTTACGCCCTGGGCGGCCTCGGCAGTGGTTTCGCCAACAACGAGGCAGAGCTTCTCGATCTTTGCAACAAGGCTTTCGCCGCCAGTCCCCAAGTTCTCATTGAACGCAGTATGAAGGGCTGGAAAGAAATCGAGTACGAGGTCGTCCGTGACGCCCAGGACAACTGCATCACCGTGTGCAACATGGAGAACTTTGATCCTCTGGGTATCCACACTGGTGACTCTATTGTTGTCGCACCTTCTCAGACGCTTTCCGACGAGGACTACAATATGTTGCGTACTACGGCCGTCAACGTTATTCGTCACCTCGGCGTTGTCGGAGAGTGCAACATCCAGTATGCCCTGAACCCCTTTTCGAAGGAGTACTGCATTATCGAGGTCAACGCCAGATTGTCCAGATCTTCTGCACTGGCGTCCAAGGCGACTGGTTACCCCTTGGCCTTCATTGCTGCTAAGCTTGGCCTCGGCATTCCTCTCAAGGACATTTCCAACAGTGTCACCAAGTCGACCTGCGCTTGCTTCGAGCCTTCCCTTGATTACGTCGTGGTCAAGATGCCCCGTTGGGACTTGAAGAAGTTCACCCGCGTGTCTACCCAGCTGGGATCTTCCATGAAGAGTGTCGGTGAAGTCATGAGTATCGGCCGAAACTTTGAGGAAGCCATTCAGAAGGCCATTCGTGCCATCGACTACAACAACCTTGGTTTCGGCGAGACCAAGGCCTTGATGTCGATCGACGACGAACTTCAGACACCGTCGGACCAGCGTTTGTTCGCCATCGCCAACGCCATGCACACTGGCTACTCGGTCGACAAGATTTGGGAGCTTACCAAGATTGACAAGTGGTTCTTGCACAAGCTCAAGGGCCTAAGCGACTTCTCAAAGTCGATGACCAACTACACCACCAGCGATATCTCCAAATGCCCCGACATCCTTCTCCAGGCCAAGAGACTTGGATTCTCTGATCGTCAACTCGCCAAATTCTGGAGCTCAAACGAAATCGCCGTCCGCACTCTTAGACAGGAGGCCAACATCATGCCTTTTGTTAAGCAGATTGACACGGTTGCTGCCGAGTTCCCTGCCTACACCAACTACCTGTACCTGACCTACAACGCTTCCGAGAGCGACGTCACCTTTGACGATCATGGCATCATGGTCCTGGGATCTGGTGTTTACCGCATCGGTTCTTCTGTCGAGTTCGACTGGTGTTCTGTTCGCGCGATTCGAACTTTGAGAGAGCAGAATTACAAGACCATTATGGTTAATGTGAGTCTCAATCTTCCCTCTCTCCGTCACACATCACACATTTGCAGTTTTGCCATCTCGGCGACACTCCTATCATCCCTTGCCCTTCTCCATTATCTGCGCTCTCTGTCTCTGTCTCTGTCGGCGCTCCTTGTCTCTGTATTTGGCGGTCTACGTTCTCGTCCCTCTGAGTTCTCTGGCGTATTGCGTTCTCGTCTCTCTGAGATCTCGAGCGTCCTGCATTTCGTCCTTTTGAGTCCTCTGTCGTTCTACGTTCTAGTCCCTCCGAGTTCTCCATCGCTCTGAGTTCTCTGGATTCCCTGCCATTCTCATTCTCGCACCTTCCCAAGGCATCACGCCTTCCAAACGTGTACGACCTTTGACCCACAAGGCTGTCCTCACGTGATGGGAATGGAAGGCACCATCAGCCTCGCGATGGAAAGCACCTTCCACCTGTCGTGTCGTGACTGCACATTGGGTCAGGCTCACTCTGGGAGCTATTCGTATGGAAGGTGTCATCTCTCGTGACTGCACATTGGGCCAGCCACGCCTCTAAGGGGAGGAGCCATCAGGTTCAGAAGGGAAGTATCCCCTCTCGTGACTGCAAAATGAGTCAGGCTCATCTCCACAGGGAGGAGCTATCAAGCTTCAGATGGAAAGTGCCCTCTCCCGTGACTGCAAAAAGAGCCAGTCGCACCTCCAGAGGAAGGAGCTATCGTGCTTCAGATGGAAAGTGCCTCACCGGCTCTTGCCTCCCCAGCTGCTGGTTCACACCCATCATCCATCTATTTAATCCCCCCTCCTTTCCCCAGCCCAGCTGTCAACTTCCCCTCAACCACACATTTTCTTTCGTCATTGTCAAGGGCGTTCGGCCTTTCGTTTTCCTGTCTGTGTTGGGTTTTCTTTCTTTTCAGTTCTCAGCACCGGCTCCTGCTCGTTCCAAAAGGGCACAGTACAATACCTCGTTGTCCTGTCTCTCTCCGCCTGCAAAGTCTCTGCTTCTGCTCCTTTGGTTGTCAGTGGTTGCTCTCCTGGCCTGCTTTCCGCCGCCAGCCTCCAATCTCCTCAGCTCGGAACCGCCTCTCTGCTCCTTCCGGCGTTTGAAGAGCATTGCCCTTTGGGTCTCTCCTTAGCAACAGCAATCCTGTTCTGCTCTGCTCTCACCGCCCTCAGTTCTTGTCTCCTGCTCCTCAACACCCGGCATCACCGCTGTCGGTCAGATTCCCGCGCTCTCGGCTTCGCTTCTCGACTGTTTCTCAGCAACTGCAAGCATCTCGGCCGCTTTCCGCCGCGAGTCTGCAATCTCCTTCGCCCGTCCTCAGCTACCAGCTCATCAACCGACTATCTGCCTATTCTTTCCGGTTAGAAAGTCTGTTTCCCGAAGCGTCCCTCCTCAGCAACAGCATTGCTCTTTGCGGTCGTGGGTTCTTGCCTCGTGCTCCTTGATTCGGGCAATGCCCTTTGGGTCCCCCCTCAGCAACAGCAAAGCACTTCAGCAAGATGGCCAACCTCAGAGAGGAGGACCTGCCCGGGCTCGTCATTTCTCACACCTGGCAGACGCTCAGCGAGACGGAGCCCTGGGACAAGAACACGTTCTTTGACCGGTTCTTTTCGACGGTTGAGGAACTCGCAACAGCCTTTGACAACGCCAAGATCTCCTTCGCTCCCGGGCTATTTGATGCGCTGCAAGCCGACGACCCGCCCTCGATTGAGTGGTTCCAATCTCTCCCCGGCCTTGGATCTCAAACAGTCTGGGGAGTCTACGCCCTCACTCTGGAGAAGCCTGAGCATCAGCCGAGACTCTATGCTAGTAGCGGTACCAACTCGGCGCGGCACTCCTCGGGCGGCGTCAAGGCGCGCTTCAACAACTACGACAACCGCACTTTCCTGCCTCGCTATGTCCAGCTCGCCCTTGAAGACGGCTTCACGATCACCCACAAGGCCCTGCTGTGCACCGCGCCTGTCCCACCCGTTCCCATCTTCCCGGTCACACGGATCTTGTTCTACGGCCTCGAGGCGTGCTTCTCATATTTTTTCTGGGCAATGTGAACACCAATGCAGCACTCGAGCAAGTCGCACCTCTCCCCCTGGGCCGACGGATTTGAGTACGTGGGCCTTTGCTCGCACTCGGCGCTCAAAGACGGCATCTTCGTTGATGCCAACGATCTCACGCCCGAGAAGATGGAGGAGTATGCGATTGCCCACGAGGAGAAGAGGATCAAGTTGAAGGCGATGAATAATTCGTCGTGGCATCACAAGCAGATGGCGACCAACTACGCCGAGTACATCACCAACGCCAACGATCGTGTATACAAGAGCAGAGCACTTCACCCCGATAGAGATAACGCCCGGGCGCGCAAGCAGAGAGCAGATGCAATCGCGGCCAAGACGTTTCATTGTCACGATTGTGACATCAGTGTTGGGTCCCAGAAGAGCTTGGATGACCACCTCAAGACACCCAAGCACGAACGCAAACTGAAGGAGGAGGAGGCGCCGCCCAAGTTCTTCTGCACGCCTTGCAATGTCAGCTACCACAACCAGAGCAATCTCACGCGCCACATGTTCACCGCGCGCCACGAAGCCAACGCCAAAGTGCATAGGACTTTAGGTGCGGTTGAGACCGAGCCTGAGCACGAGATCGAGACCAAGATTGCCGTCAAGCAGGAGTATCTCAAGTTCCCCCACATCTGCTATGTATGCAAGACGGGTTTCAAGAACAGGGGGAAGTATCTTGCCCATCTCACCACCGATACGCACAAAGCCAAGGCAAAGCTGTCCGGTGCTCCGCATAAAGATGAGGACAAGGTGTCTAAGGCGAAAGCCCTCTACTGCAAGAGCTGCGACAGGGTCTGTCATACACCAGAAGGCTTCAAGCGGCATCTCGAGACCGATCTCCACAAGCATCGGCTTGTCACACCCAAGAAGACCGCCACCTACTGCCTTCCTTGTCGGCGGGATTACGGTACTCCCGGCGGTCTCAGGCTCCACGAGAAGACGCAGCTTCATGAGCACAATGTCCAGTTTGAGCGAGCGCTCCGGGCTGGCGCGGTCAAGGAGGACGGGGACGAGGACGACATGATGGAGCTTTGAGGTGTTGAAGAACGGGGACGACGATGTCAAGGACATCGGAGAACGAAGACGACGCTGGGCTGAGACGGTTCAAAAGGGCAATGCTCTTTGGGTCGACTGATCACCTGAAGTCTGAGAGAGGGAGCCGTTGTTCTACCGGGATTTTTTTGGGAGTCTTTTTTCGGTGATTTGCTGGGTGTTGGGGAGATTTGCTTTTTATGGGAGTACTTGCTTTCCGGGGAGTGTCATGGGAGATTTCGTTTTTTTGGGCGCCAAAGAGCTATGCTGTTTACAGTTGAAGGGTCATCTTAGCACCAGCTAGGTATGGCAAGTCAATTTTGAGCAGTTCTCAGCAATTTGCGTTCTGTTCTGTGTTTTGTTCCATTTGTCTGGTTGTGGTGTTCTTCCGTTTGTCCATCTGTGGTGTCATTCTTGATTTGTCCATTTGTGATGTCGTCACACAATTGTCCGCCGACATCTTTGCATGTTCAAGTTCTGGATGCGCCCATTCCTTTGCTGCTTTTCCCATGCTGCTCTTCTTGTCAGGTTACATTCTTGCATGTGCATTTGCTGCGCACTGTTTCCTTTTGTCGCTGCCCTTTTTTCCCCGTGTTCTTCTGCGCACATGTTCCGCCTCCCCACCACTTCTCGCACAACACCACCCCACCCCGCCTCACCACCACCGCAACATCACAACACCACACTACCACCCCGTCTCAACACAACATGATGATAGAACACTATGCTAACACCCAAAACGTGCAACCCGGAGACGATCTCCACCGACAGCGAGACTTGTGATCGTCTTTACTTTGAGCCTCTCGACTTGGAGACGATTCTCGACATCACGGAACTCGAACAAACCGGCGGCGTCCTCGGCGCCATGGGCGGCCAAGCGCCGCAGATGATTGCACTTCCGCTGCACCGTGCGGGTGTCAGGGTTCTCGGAACCTCTCCAGAGATGATTGACAATGCCGAAAACCGTTACAAGTTTTCTCGTATGCTGGATACCATTGGCGTCGATCAGCCCACGTGGAAGGAGCTCACCAGCTTCGAGGAGGCAAAGAAATTCTGTCAGAAGGTCTCCTACCCTGTGTTGGTGCGACCTTCTTACGTTCTTTCGGGTGCTGCGATGAACACCGTCTACTCTGAGCAGGATCTCGAGAACTACCTTGCCCAGGCTGCTGAGGTTTCTCGCGAGCATCCCGTGGTTATTACCAAGTACATTGAGAATGCCAAGGAGATCGAGATGGACGCTGTTGCCAAGGATGGTGTTGTCGTGGGACACTTCATTTCAGAGCACGTTGAGAATGCTGGTGTTCACTCTGGTGATGCTACTCTCATTCTGCCTCCCCAGGACTTGGAGCCAGAGACCATTGCCAGAATCGAGGAGGCCACGCGCAAGATTGGCGCTGCCCTCAACGTGACTGGTCCTTTCAACATTCAGTTCATCGCCAAGGACAACGACATCAAGGTCATTGAGTGCAACGTCCGTGCCTCTCGATCCTTCCCCTTCGTCTCCAAGGTCATGGGTGTTGACTTGATTGAGATGGCTACCAAGGCGATGATGGGTAGACCCTTTGTTGAGTACCCACCCACCACCATCTCCGCCGACTGCGTGGCTTGCAAGGTGCCCCAGTTCAGTTTCTCTCGTCTTTCTGGTGCCGACCCTGTTTTGGGTGTTGAGATGGCCTCCACTGGTGAGGTTGCTTGCTTCGGTGTTGACAAGTACGAGGCGTACCTCAAGGCTCTCATTTCGACTGGATTCAAGATCCCCAAGGCCAACATCCTCTTGTCCATGGGTTCCTTCAAGGACAAGAAGGAGATGCTGCCGTCGGTTGAGAAGCTTGCCCGCCTCGGCTACAAGCTGTTTGCCACCGCCGGTACCGCCGACTTCCTTCAGGAGCACAAAATCCCTGTGCAGTACCTAGAAGTCCTCGCCAACGAGCAAGAAGACCAGCGTTCTGAGTTCTCACTCACTCAGCACCTGGCCAAGAACATGATTGATCTGTACATCAACTTGCCTTCCAACAACAAGTACCGCCGCCCCGCCAACTACATGTCCAAGGGTTACCAGACCCGTCGCATGGCTGTTGACTACCAGATCCCTCTGGTCACGAACGTCAAGAACGCCAAGATTCTCGTTGAGGCTATCGCCCGCCACTTCGAGCTGGGAGTCGCCACCCGTGACTTCCAGACGAGCCATCGCACCATCACTCTGCCTGGGTTGATCAATGTTGCAGCATTCGTGCCCGGCATTGCCACTCAGGCCAGCAAGGACCTTCTGGCTGTTACAAAGGCCTCTGTCTCCGCTGGTTTCAGCATGATCCGCATTATGCCTGTCGGTGTAAAGGCTTCCATCACGGATGCTCTCACCTTGAAGATTGCTCAGCAGAGCGCTAAGAACGGTGGCTTCTGCGACTTCAACTTCTCCGTTTCTGCCACCTCTGACAATGCTGATCAGATCAGCCATGTCACTGGTGAAGTTGGTTCGCTCTTCATCCCCTTCAACCACCTGTCTGGCAACATCAGCAAGGTCGCCGCCGTGACTTCTCACTTCGACAAGTGGCCCACTCACAAGCCCATTGTCACTGACGCGAAGCTGACCGACCTTGCTTCTATCCTGCTCCTGGCAAGCCTGCACAACCGCAGAATCCACGTCACATCTGTGTCCACCAAGGACGACATCAGGCTGATTGCCCTCAGCAAGGCCAAGGGCCTGAAGGTGACCTGCGATGTCTCCATTTTCTCTCTGTACCTCTCGCAGAACGACTTTCCTGATTGCGCTCTCCTTCCCACTGAGGCTGACCAGAACGCCCTCTGGGAGCACCTGAGCACCATTGATGTCTTCTCCATTGGAAGCTTGCCATACCAGCTCGCCAGCTCCCTGGGCAAGACTGCCGACCCTGCCGTTGGCATCGCTGACGCTCTGCCTCTCCTGCTCACCTCCGTGACTGAGGGCAAGCTCACGATTGACGACATCAAGGCTCGCCTATACGACAACCCCAAGGAGATCTTTGAGCTCCATGAACAGGTCGGCACCACCGTCGAGGTTGAGATTGACCGCCCCTATGGTGTTCAGTCCACCTCTGGGTGGTCACCCTTCGAGGGTCGCACTATGCGCGGATCCGTTCAGCGCGTGACCTTCCAGGACAAGACTGTCTGCTTGGATGGAGAGCTGCTGCCTCTGCCTTCTCTCGGCAAGGACATGTCGACTCACGGCGCTCTTCCCATGTCGCCCACGATCAAGCCTCAGTTGCAGTCCATGACTCACCCTGAGAGCCCCCGTGACCGCCGGCCTTCCATGTTCAACTCCACCAGGCCGTCCAAGCTCCGTTCCGCGGATGGCCCTCTTCCCAACAAGACCTTCGGCACTTTTGACGAGCTTAGCCTGCCGCCCCTCCACCCCGCGATCGGCTCCAAGCTCCACGACCTTTTGTCGCAGCCCTCGTCTTGGAAGCAGCACAGCGTCTTGTCTGTTACCCAGTACACTCGTGCTGACCTCCACCACCTCTTCACTGTAGCCCAGCAGATGCGTCTCGGTGTACAGCGTGAGGGTGTCTTGAACATCCTTCGTGGACGTGTTCTCTGCACCTTGTTCTACGAGCCCTCCACTCGCACCTCGGCCTCTTTCGATGCTGCGATGCAGAGACTTGGCGGCCGCACCGTTGTCATCTCCACTTCCCACTCCTCCGTTCAGAAGGGTGAGACCCTCCAGGACACCCTCCGCACTCTTGGCTGCTACGGTGATGCCGTTGTCCTCCGACACCCCGAGGAGTCGAGCGTCGACATTGCCCGCCGATATGCTCCTGTTCCCGTCATCAACGGCGGCAACGGAAGCAAGGAGCACCCCACCCAGGCTTTCTTGGACCTCTTCACCATCCGTGAGGAGCTTGGTACTGTTCAGGGCCTGACCATTACCTTCGTGGGTGATCTTCTCTACGGCCGCCCTGTTCACTCCCTCATCTACCTCCTCCGCGACTACGGTGTGCAGGTTCAGCTTGTCTCTCCCAAGGGCTTGGCTCTGCCCGCCGAGGTCCGCGAGTATCTCATCGCTTCCGGACAGCTTCTGTGCGAGTCCGAGGAGCTCACCCCTGAGATCCTGGGCCGCAGCGATGTGCTCTACTGCACTCGTGTCCAAAAGGAGCGTTTCCCGACGGTTGAGGAGTACGAGAAGGTCAAGAACTCGTACCGCATCGACAACCGCACCCTCAAGTCGGCCAAGAAGGATATGTGCATTCTGCACCCTCTGCCCAGGAACGAGGAGATTGCGCCTGAGGTGGACACCGACCAGAGGGCGGCTTACTTCAGACAGGTATGTCTCCCCTACCCCCGTCTTTTGGGACGCACACTAATACATTCGCAGATGAGATATGGTCTGTACTGCCGCATGGCATTGCTTGCGTTGGTTATGGCACCATAGATTTGGTTTTCTTTCCTTCCCTTTATGTCGGAACCGGAAGACAAAAAAGACAAGAAAAGTTTTCAATGTTCAAGACTTGGGTTTTCTTGATTCGGTGTTATTGGGGTTTCTTTTTATGATATACATAGAGCAAAGTAGAAGCAACTACTTTAAACCAATGGGCGTAAACGCGATAAGACATCATGGCTCGCGCCATGTGTACGAAGGGTATGGTTTTATTAGGTTTATTCGGGCAGTGCGCACTGCGTTGCGTGCGTTTGTTACGTATGTATACGTTTTGCGTATCTGAATGCGTTTACGGCGTTTTACGATATGATACCCCCCGTCGTATGTACGGAATGAGATACGTTTATTTGGTTTTTTCGCTGTGTGCCCTGTGTGTTGCGTGTATGTGTTTCGTGTGTATTGTGTGTTTTTCTGTAGTCATCCAAGCAAGTACCGCGGCCCGGTCGAGTCTGGGCTGGTCCCTGCTCCGAACTCAAAACCCCACTGAAATGGGTTTCTACAGCCCATGGAGAGACACTGATGGCTGACCACCGCCCTGCACCGCAGTGGTGCTCGAAATGCGCGTCGGTGGAACATTCTACGTTCCTTGGAATGTGGGGTGGGGTTCCCGCTCTGTCAAGCTTGCCCCTCCCTCTGTCCCCCAAAAATGCAAGCATCATGAGAGCTTGTGGTGTCATGTCAAAAGAACGACTCACCACCACGATTGCTGCACGAATTGTCTTCCTTCTTGCAGAACATCACGCCGATAACACAACGCCTGAATCAGCCTGCAGAATCTGGTTACTTCTACCTCTGTCGTACTTATAATACGAGAAGATTGTTACAAGCATAGTTTGAAGTGTTAGGTCCTCTTATGCGGCCAAGTTTAGCGGCGAGACTCTCAAGATCGCTCAGGATGGCTCTTCACCCCCCGCCAGAGAGCGAGAAGCTCATCTGTAAGTTACGCTGCTCCTATGTGTAGATGAGGTATGGTGAGTGAGATGTGGTAGGTAAGCTGTGCCGACGACAAGCCGTCATCGGGAGGACGTCTGGGTCATGGGTATCATCATCATCACGTCACAGTCACACAATGCATCCAGATCTCAACACCTCACCTCCTCCTTGGCCCGGCACACTGAATGGAACTAACAGAGAGAGAAAAAGTCGCGCCCGCCGGGTCTCAGCAAAACACCCGCGCCGACCAGTTCACCCTCTCGGCCCTCCACCGGCGCGACCTGGACCCCTCGGGGTCGCCCATCCCGCAGTTCAACGCCTGGTTCAAGGCCGCGCAGGAATCCCACGCCGTCTCGCACCCGGAGACGTGCACGCTCTCCACGGCGTCCCTGCCCTCCGGCCGCGTCTCGGCGCGCATGGTCTACCTCAAGGAGCTCGACGGCAAGGGCGGCTTCGTTGTGTACACCAACCTCGGCACCTCGCGCAAGGCCGCCGACCTGGCGACCAACAAGCACGCCTCGCTGGTCTTCTGGTGGGAGGCGCTCCAGCGGCAGGTCCGCGTCGAGGGCGTCGCCGGGCGTCTGAGCCCGGAGGAGAGCCAGGTGTACTACGACACGCGCGTCCGCGGGAGCAGGATCGGCGCATGGGCGAGCAGGCAGAGCCAGGTCCTCGAGCCCAAGCCGGGCGTCGTCAGCGGCCCAGAGGGCGAAGACGACGGGCGCGCGCAGCTGGAAGGCTGGGTTAAAGAGGTTGAGAAGCGGTTCGATGGGCAGGAGAAGATCCCGGTACCCGAGTTCTGGGGTGGTTTGAGGATCGTGCCGGATCGGATTGAGTTCTGGCAGGGCCGGGAGAACCGGCTTCATGATCGGTTCGTGTACGACAAGGAGGAGGGTGAGGACGATAAGTGGACGGTCAACAGGCTTAGTCCCTGAGTGGGGGCGCTCTCTCATGGATCTTTGGCATGGCATAGGTGGCTTAGATCCTTTCAGGGATAGACAGTTCACTAGAGAAGATTGCACGTGTTTCAACAATAGATGAAGTTCAACGATGTTGTCTTTGCAGGACTACATTACCAAATAGGGTATGTAAAAAATAAGATTTCCAGTAATGCCCGACAGTCCCCAATCCAGTATGGGAGAACACAGCAGATCCCTTTGTTTGCCCCTATGCGCCGGCCACCAAATCGCCCAAAATTACAAGATGCAATTCCATCAAGCCTTGTGTGAAAGCCGAGGTTGGTATCCCAAAGAAAAAAAAAAAAAAAAAAAAAAAAAAAAAAAAAAAATTTGGAACCTTTAAAAAAAAAATTAACAAAAACCCAAAAGGGGGCACCATCAAAAATAAAACCATAAAAACCATATCCAAC